>JBBMJM010122501.1:0-13906 GCA_037832705.1 Centriscus cristatus
ACACACACACACACACACACACACACACACACACACACACACACACACACACACACACACACACACACAGTGCTGACCGCTGGAGGCTGAGAATAGCGGTTCCAAGTTCGATGCAGTAGATGTAACTATTACGTCTCTTCTCTCTGCTCTACTCTCCCCCTGGTTCATGTTACACCTATCTCATCTTCTCTCCCGCCTCCTCCTCTGCTGCCGCTCTCTCATTCCTCTCTATTCATCTCCACTCTTCTTCCTCCCCTTTCCTCTCCTCTGACTAGGCTCAACTCACTCCAGTATTTTTAGTGTTTGTGAGTAGGCGTCGTCGGGTCCTTATGAATTTTCATGGGTTTGTTTAGTGTGTAGGCTGACACACTGTGCTCTCTCTCTCTCTCTCTCTCTCTCTCTCTGACAATCAGAGTGGTTTAAGAACACAGGTGTACATGCGAACACATGTGTTAAGTGTGTAGGCTGACTGCTGGTTAATCAGGATGTTCGGAGTCTTGGAGCCAACAGCCTCCAGCAGGTCTGTCAAAGCCAGCGCGATCACCCTCGTCATCCTCTCTGACTTATGTCTCTTCTTTTCACTCGGACTCCTCTCGAGCCGTGGGGATGCTCATGATGGAGACAATACTAGAAATTAATTATCTTCATTTATCTGCTTCAGCTCACACCCTTACAGTTTGGCTGTATGTGGCCAAACCTCTGTAGGGGATGCGCAACGTGTCTTTGGCTCCTTGTAATTATACGTCAGTCTAACATGTGGGGCAGCTCCATTCTATTAATTAAATAAGAGGCACATGTCTGCGTCGGAGCATCGTTACTCTGTCCATTACATTGGAGCAGATGGATAACGTCAGGAAGCATTAAGCCTCAGCGGTTCTCTCACTGTCTCAGAGGAAGTGACACACAAATACACATGTGCACATGATGGTGCGCTGTCGACCTACGCAGACACTCGGCGCGTTTCTTGATGTTATGCCATTTCAAAGAACGCGTGGACAGCTGCAGAGGGATTCCTTCTGTCTTTGTTCTCCTTTCTCCTCCTTCTTTCTCCTCTTCCAGCTTGATGGCTTACGACAGGATCCACCAACTTTGGTGTGTGTGGAACTGCAGCGTACACACGTACAATATGTGTTTGTGTTCCTTCGTGCTCCCGTCTCTTGTCCCACTTCGGCCCAGATTAGAGCGACTGTCTCCAGAGGGAGACAAAAATACACTGCTCTCACCACACACACACACACACTCACACTAAGGAGGTATCATAAAAGCCTTCAGGAGTGGGGCAGGGATATCTTCAGTGACTCTACTCCCCATCCAAGAGGTCGACAGATGTTTCATCTGATGTTGAAACCGTCCATGATGAACTGGATTCATCTTCACTGTCACCATCTTGAAGTTGCGTTGTCCTGAGCTGACCAAGGACTCCCCGGTGCTTGTAAGCCTCACTGACTGACTGAAAAAGGAGACTGCGTCCTCTGCAGAGGTGGCTGGTCCAGGCCACTGCTCCCTCTCGTCAACAGCCCAGGTTTTCTGTTGGTGAAGAGTTCTGCAAGATCAACTGTAAGCACAGCGGCTGCTGCTGACCCCTGCAGCAACTCACTGCCACAAACAGGACGTACTATCAGCTGTTGGTTCCAGAGAATCTGAACCACGTCTCCAGTTCCCCTCAGAGACTGACGGTCTCCAGCCACGCAGTCAGTCAGTCAGTGTGTAAACAGAACCTGATCAATTACTGACTACTGAAGTGAAACTCATTGACGATTTGCAGATATAACTGCTTATAGATCATATAATGGAGATTTATTGGCTGTGGTATAGATCAGTCAGACCTGCCTGACTCCTTTATAAGTTCATGAGGTTAAACCTGATAGTTTATATGTCCATGAATCATCTTATATGAATACAGTAAGAACAACCAGTGAGTAACCCCAGTATCATGTTTTTGATGACCCCTATTCATGTTGACATAGAAAAACATCCCTGATTGACACTTTATTGTGGGTGATGTGTTGCTGCAGTTAATTCGTCGGCCGAAGTGATCACACCTCATTGGTCTTACTCATCACTGGCTTACTCGTATTTTTCGTGCTTTTTGTGTTTCAATGATCAAATTATATTTGCATTGGTCGTTTATTACACCAATAAGACCCAGACAAGTAGAAAAATGTAACCTTTACTTATTTACAGATTGTACAGAGGTACTGAGTGACAAGTTATTATTTACAACACAACTAGTAGCATAGAAACCCCTAAACTTAAACACAAGTGAGATGCACAGCGGGGACCCACATGACTACACATCAACGCACACTCTCCCCTCAGCTCTGTGTGTTTGCGTGTGCACACCTGGACCAGACTGCGCCGAGCCACGTGTTCCTCAGCAGCGTTGTGTGGGATCAGACATCGCAGGCCGGGGGCTCTGGTCACATGTGGCGCACTAACCTGGGCGGACAGGTACGTTGGTGCATGTAGCCCAGTAGGTCAACTCAGGGACAACTCAGGCGCTGCAGCAAATAGGTACCACCAGAAACACGAGCACGTCATGCAAGTTCAAAAGGTTCAAACTGGAAAAAAAAACAGGTTGGTGTTAAAATGTGTGATGGTGGACATACAAAACTCATTCTACATGCTCTCTGAACAGATGCAACTTGTGTTTGTGTGTGTGCGCACGCGTGTGTGTGTGTGTGTAACGGTATTTGTGAGTAAGAGCCAGGTCAAAAGTTCTATGTGGGAAGAAGGAACAGAGTAAATAAAAGCGCGCGCACACACACACACACACACACACCACAAACAACCTCTGGATTTCATCCTCTGTCTTATATAAATGCCTGCGCAGTGTAAAACACACACACACACACACACACACACACACACTCTGAGGTGAAGCAGCACAGACTCGTAGTGAAGGAGCGATGTGGGAGGGAGGAGGTCTGTAACCACACAGGCTGGACGATCATTATTCATTGAGTACGATTCCCAAAGAGAGCGCCGGTTAGTTAGCTGGTTCGATGACTGCGAGGTCGTTCTGATCCAGCAGTGAGGTCCCAACCACCAAAACACCAGAGGAAAAAAAACACACACACACACACACACGAGAATCGAAAACCATGCCAGTCTTTTTTTTTTTCCATAAGAAGCAGAAGAAAAAGCCACATTGTTATTGAAATGAACACTTAGTACCAGTCAAATAAACCCAAAAATGAAAACAATTCCTAACATTTAAAACAAAATTTCTCTGTACATAAGTTTAATATTGCAACCTGATATTGTGCATATGACTCACACAGCAAATCTGTTCAGATTACCGAAGAGGGGCAGCATTCACCGCTTGGTGCGTTTTTTGTTTGGCGCTGTCTTGCATCCTTTGCAGCCAGTAAATACATATAGATTGTGTGTGTGTGTGTGTGATGGAGAAAGAGAAGAGAGAGAAGAGGAGAGATAGACATCAGTTTGGGACATCAAGTCCCTTTTCCATCAAAATCATTGTGCTAAAAAATCAATGCCCTTACTTTGTCAATTATGAACTTCTGGAACACTCATACACATGCTGGTAGCGCGTCGAGTGTGTGTGTGTGTGTGTGTGTGTGTGTGTGTGTGTGAAGTGTGTGAGTGTTGCCTCTAAAACGAGTCACTTTGCAAACTCTCTGCTGTGCCACGTGAATCTCTGCTGAAACACGGCGTAGTGTTCTCGCCAACGGAGAGCTGCAGAAGTACCAGCTATTCTCGCCAGGAGTATGAATCTGATGTGTAAATCTGCAACAGTGATGTACTGAATTCACCACAGGAACAGAAAAGTTTGCAGCAGTGAAAGCTGTTAGAAAAAACAAAGAGCTGTATCCTACAAGAGCTGGTGTTTTTCAATAAATCCTTACAACTACTAATACAAAGTGATTTCCAACAATATGTTGTTTTTAAACGTCACAAGCCAGTTTTGTTCCTCTGACACTCATCTCTCATCTCCTGAAGGGAGGACAGAGGAAGGCAAAAACACAAAGGCGTAATTAAGGGGGAATTCATGGAAAGAAGCTGATGGAGGCTGGAAGAGAGGCTGGAAGGAGGGTGAGTACAGCACAAGAAAAGAAACCCAAGAGAAAGATTGGAGTTGTGTGTATTATATGACACAGTGTCCTCTATCTACACCGGAAAACCTCTCACATCGGAAAGGAACCGACAGAACGGCACGTCGCCGGCGCCCTCCAACCCGACATCAAAGAGAAAACCAGATAAAACATCTGCCCAGCCAATAATTGGTCATCTTTTCAGTACAAAAGTGTTTTTGGTCGAATGTCTGTGTTAGGTGGCAGCGTATAAAATCTAGTGCTCATAGCATCGACGCACACCCACACCCACACGCACACACACACTACACATACTGCAAGTTACTATCCAACACTACTGTGAATGTGCATGTGTGTGTGCATATATGACCCTGTGTGTGTGTGTGTGTGTGTGTGTGTGTTAACTGTTACACAGGGTGGTAGGAAGCATGCAGGAGAACCTGAAGGCTAGCTAAGAGAGGAAGCAAAGATGCTATATCTCTAGATCTAGAAACACTAGAACACACACTCTCATCCTGAGAGGCTTTTTACTGGTGGCCATGTTTGGTCCACTTTTGTTGGAATGTTCAATTAACTGACATCAACAGAAAGAAACAGTCTGTGGTTTTCCCTAAAATGGACACGGCGCTTGTGTGTGTGTGTGTGTGTGTGTGTGTGTGTGTGTGTTCAGGCGTTTTTATATCTGCGGGCAGGAGCTGACACACACTCCTCAGATGTGTGTCCTGACCAGCTGCCTGCCCCCAGTCTAGTCTATGACATAGTTCATCTCCATTCAAGTCACAGATCACTCTGGTTACGTTCTCCTCACTGCCGGCCATGCTGACAGTGCAGTTTGGAGGCTGAGACGACCTACAGGTGGACTGTAGAAATCATAGTGCAACAGGAAGGTCCTAGCGAGGGGCGGGTACGTTACTGTGAGATATGTGTGTGTGTGTGTGTGTGTGTTAGGATTCTCTGAAAAAAAGGGGGGTTTTCCTCGCTCATCGCCAAGAGGCTGGTGGGAGGGTGCGACACTCCTCTGCGCCTTCCATCGCTGACGACATCGTTCCTTTCACCCGGCCAGGATTCCACCTTCTTGTCTTGTCAAATGTCACTGTCCATCGCTTGAGGCTATCACATGCTCACACGCACACACACTCCCCATCTGACATCATGCCTCCAGGCGTCCCCTTGGCCCCGCCCCTGCCCTGTAGAAGTTGCGGTTAAGAAACAGTGATTTATTTACTCCACATTATCTTTAACCTTTTAGTTCGGAGCGGGTCGTCTCATCACTCACGTGTGCGTGTGTGTTTTCCTTATATGTGCTTCGATTAAAAGCTGCCCAGTCCGGTCACACACACACACACACACCCCTTGCTTTTTCTTGCATGCGTGTGTGTCGGTGAGGAGACGTGTGTGTGTGCGTGCGTGCGTGCCTCTCAGACGTCAGACTCGATGCTGGGCATGCGGCGGTAGAGCCGGGGTCGGTTGCCGCCTGCGCTCGAGGCTCGCGGCGCTGTCACATAGCTCATTGGCTGAGAGGCAGCAGGTGGGACCATGTAGGCCACCACAGGGGGCTCCTGCTGGGGGTAGAACACCTGTTGGTCAACAGGCCCGCTATGCTGGATGATGTGATGGTTGCCGTGGTTACCAAGGGTTAGCGACATCGGCATTCGGTGCTTATACAGCTCGTGGGCGGAACTTCTCTGTGGTATGCGAGTGACAGCCTGAGAGGCGGGTTCCCGTTGAGTTGTGCCGGGGGCCGACTGGAGGAACGGGTTGTGTGAGGGGCGATCGGGGAAGAGACTCTTGGAGCGGCGGGGGAGAGGCATCGGGGTGTCCAGGCTGTGGTGGTGGGAGGGTGACGGAGAGGGTGGGCTGCGGCTGCTGAACGGACGATCAGAGCGCATGGTGAGAACATTGGCATAGGCCCCCTCATCCAGGGTCAGCTCCCTCTCCCGATCTCTGTCGGGCAGACTCAGCCCCCGCAGGTGGGTGTGCGGCTGTGACTGCCTCTCGGAGACGCCGTCTGGAAGCACGTTCTCATAGGAGTGCTGGCGACTCAGCTGGAGGTGCTGGGCCGACGACGAGGTGGTGAGAGGAGATGGGGAAGTAGGAGAGGGCTCGAGGTGGCTGACTAACCCGTCGCCTTCGCCCACCAGGCCCAACTCACTCTGAGGAAGGTAGTGTGTAAACATGTCCCCGGTGTGTGCATGAGGGTGCGTGTGGGAGAAGTGTGAGTGCATGTGGTCTTCGCTAATATTGTACAGGTTTCCCAGGTGGGCACAGGCGTCGCAGCGGGCCTGAGGCGAGCGGACAGTATAGAGGCCTGAGTAACCGCTCAGCTTTGTCAGGCAGGAGCGGCAGTGGCCGGGCTTGACGCCCTGCGTTCCCGTACCAGTGCCCGGAGCGTCGAACGATCCTCCGGCTTTGTCCTTCGCACTGGAGGAGGAGAGGAAAACAATGTTTACTACAAAAACACCGACAGCAAACACTACGTTTACTCGTGACTGTCTGTTTCCATAAAAATGACAAGGCAATGGCAAACACCTGTCCCTTTACAGAACAGTCTCTGTTCACACAAACCCCCGTATATATGCCGTCAAGAGCATGCCACACCTGTAGGTGGCAGTGGTAGGAGAAGCTCAAGCTCTCGTTAGCCAATCATACATTCATCTTCTCCCACTTGCTCCGGTTACAGGTCACGGTCGTGCTGGTGAACGTCAGGGACAACCATTCACACTCACATTCACACACCTATGGGCAATTTAGAGGGGCTAATTAACATCAGTGTGCTTTTGGAGATGGGAGAAAGCTGGAAAACTGCGAAAGAACACACGCAGAGAGTCAGAGCATGCAAGGTGTCGGAGCTGATGGAGAACGGCTGAACATCGTGACCTTTTATCTCATTCATCTCTGCTCCTCCACACAGTCAAGCAGCTGGATTTGAAAATGCAAACGGATGAGAAGGGTTTGCACCGATATGATCTGCTACTATGAATGCATCCATTCATCCACAGCCAACATTTGTCGCACTTTTTGAGCAGGTTCAGGTTCTGGTGCACAATGTGATCACTGCTTAAAACTCAGATTTTCTCAGTTTATAGGCAAACGTGGAAACAAAGTTTTCCATCATCTCCAGTCTGGCTGGAGTCTCTAAGAAGTGAAACTTGAGGAAACGTCTGTGTTTTTCAAAATAACCACGCAGTTATAAACAGTTTGTGTGTTTGTTTTCTGACTCGATACCTGCTGTGTGTGTAGGTGCTGTACTTCTTGTCTTTCAGGGAGTGCAGGTCGGCCTCGGCGCTGTGGCTGTGGTGCAGCAGACTGGCGTTCAACTGCAGAATGGGGGTGTCTGCCTGGTGCGAGTATGTGCTGTCAGGTGGAAACAGGTCAGGAGGGTAACTGTGCTCGTCACCCCCGCCTTGGCTATCCCGCTGGTACAGGGGAGCAGATTGCAGACTGGCCTGGTCCGAGTCAATGGAGTAAATCTTAGATCCTCCGCCCCCACCTCCCCCACCCCGCTTCCTCAGCTGATTGATGGGCTTGAATCCACCCCTCGTCGCTATGGAGTCAGAGTCTTTGTGTGACGGTGGCCGGCTGGAGCACTCGGAGATGTCAGAGTGCGGCGTATCTTCAGGAAGGTAGCGTTGGCTTTTCATTGGTGGAGGTCCTGGCCCAGGGGCTGCAGACGGGCTTGTTCCCGAACCAGAGGACACCACACTCGGCTGGGTCTTCAGTGTCTCCACACTTTTTTTCCAAAGGGCTCGAGGCTTTGATGCCGGGCAGGCCGGCCCAGCGAGGCGGGTCTTACCGTTGTCGTTGGTAACTGACAGCTGTGGCTTGTTGGGGCTGGTCTGGAGAGGAGAGGGCTTCGGTTGCCCAGGAAATGGTACAGCATTGTTGAGAAGGTTTTTGTGCCGGCCGGACAATGACAGGAAACCCTGTGGACCGGTGGCGTTGCTATAGAGACCAGGGCCCTTTGGAGGCAGACTATGGAGCGAGTTACCTAGGAGACAAGGAGAGATGCACCTCAGACAGCAGACACAATAGATGAATGTTTGGATGGATGCACAGCCCGTCAGTTTGCTGATATACTGCCTGTGCCCTCTAATCACCAGGCCAGCTTGTACTCACAGTCAATGTGATTAAAGTATGGAGTCAAAAACAAGGTGAAGTGAGTCACCTTTACTTATGAGCAGAGCATACAGAACACACAGGGTGACCTGGGTGGGGAGGGGATGTGAGTAGAATCTATTATTTCCCACCGAAACGTCTTTCAAATATGCACTGTGTGCATTTGACTTTACCTTTTCCTGATACCACATCCAGAATGCTTGGCTGCAAAAGGACTGTGTTGCGTTTGGGAGACGACAAAGCGATGGACTTGGCAGACTTTAGGAGATGCAGCATGTTGGCTTGAGGACTGAAGTCCAGCTCTGGAGCCTTCTTTTTCATGTCTATATGAACACCATGGATGCAGCTCCATATTCCCTGGGAGGAGAAGAGAGACAATGGTTCAGACCAGTGACTTGAGTTGAAACATGCACAAGTGTCATTTCCAGGCAGGGTGACTTCCGGGAGAGCGATCTGCAGCTTATATTCAAATATGTTTACTTTGGCCCTTAACCCCGTTTTCTTCTGTAATGTGACAAGAAAAGATAATCAGCACTTTTTTAGATGAGCTGTGCTCGGAGGCAGCAAGAAAATTAAATTTAGGTGATGATGTCACAGAAGGGGGCCTTTGAGTGCAAGGGGATGTTCTTCCTCAAGCCACTTAACCTCCAGCCTAGCTGCTCCGAAGACACACCGACACACACACATACACGCACACACACACAAACCTCCCTCTTTTTGTAAAACATTTGATGTGTGAAATGCTGCTCGTCTGGAATAAAAGCCCTGCCGCACACAGAGACATGACATATGAATAATGAAAGGACGGTCTGTCTGGGTTTGCACATTCATGATTTGTGTGTGTACATTTGTGTGTACGTCTGTCTCTCTGCCTGTGTGGGATCATGTCTGTCGGTCAGCTCAGCTGCATGTGTGAAACCATTTTGAAGTCCATGAGATTACTGCGGACCTGAGAATGTATGTGTACTATATATAGTGTGTATTTGTGTACACGTCATCCTCTTAGCTGCGTCTCTCCTCCGTCCGCCGGTCCACATGCGGCAGTAGATTAATCTGCGCCTCAGCTGGGCTCCATGGTCAAAATGCCTCCCTTTCTCTTCTTTATCACACACTCCTCCTATATTTCACCACTAACTTGTGTATGTGTCGGAGTCATTCATTACTTGTTATTCAGTGGGTCACGGAGGCTGAAGTCAGTCCCAGCTGACATTGGGTGAAAGGCAAAGACAACCATTCACACTCACATTCACACCTCCAGGCAATTTACAGTCTCTAATTACCCAAGCTGCATGTTTTTGGTCTGTGGGAGGACCCCCCCCCCCACCCACACCCACACACACGCACGCACGCACACACGCACTCTTCAGGCACTGACCCAACTAAAAAGTCCCTTATAATCATGAAAACCAGACAAATTAAACAAACGAATGATTAATCTCATTTGAGATTGAGAGACATAAAATACACAGATAATTAATGTCTTTGAGCAATTACAAGGGGGGTTCATTCCAGTGTCCATCCAAGCAGGACCCCAGCTGCATTTTTAGATGATGCTCGATCCAGATCAGACACCCAGATTGTTGTTGGATACGTTTCCGTCTGCTCACCCTGCTGATAGTGAAGAGCAGACCCGGTCTCCCAGTGCACACACCAGTGAAGCAGTACCGCAGCCTCCAGTAGAAAAGGTGTTCAGAAATGAAGGTGAGGATGGCGAGGCCCATGGCTGTGGCCAGCATGTAGAAGACACCAGCCATGTTGTCCACGTCCAGCTGACTGGACATCACCTCATTCTTCTCATTGTGGCAGATCCCAGTGAGCCACTGGGCCTCCAGCTCCTCCATCTCACCTGTTGGGAAGTCAGGGAGAGAGAGAGGTGAGCGGTTTTCACGAGGGGAGGTGTGGGAGGGGGAGGTTTCAGCTAAAGTAAAGACGATGGAGGGAAGTAGAAAGGCATGGTGGGTAAAAGGGCACAAAATGACAGGAAGGATAGAGAGCAGAGGGTCAGAGAGAGGTGGTAAATAGACCCTGATGAAAAGGAGACAGGAGGGCGAGTGAAAAAGGGGGTGTAGGAGGAGGGGGAGGAATTGATAGCAATGGAGTGATACAGAGGAGTGGGAGGAATTATTATCAGACTGAGTGTGTTTGTGTTTCAGTGCATGTGTGCTTGTGGAAGCGGGTGTCGGCCGGGTGTGAGGTGAAGCGCTTTAGTGGTTTCAGCAGTCTGATTTCTGTCTGGCTCATTCTCGTTGTCCATTCGCACCATCTCACAGCTTCTTATACAGAACAGTCTGGAGGAGTAAACATAACGGGACACGTTCACACACAAACCCACACACAGTAATGATGATGAAATGGTGTGTTAAGACTGGCCCCTGATCGTTTTCTGATTGAGGGTGGGAGGAGGGTGGACAGCGTGGGGGGTGGGGGAAGCTGAAGAGTGAGTGGCGCAACTGACATGGCACTTAAGGCCTGGAAAAAAAAAAAACACATATACTTAAGCATTAACGGTGTGTGACTGCAGCAGTGTGTGTGTGTGTGTGTGTGTGTGAGTGTGTGCAAGCGTCTCACCATCTCCTATGATGCCCAGTATAGCCAGATCAACTAGACGTTTCCAGTAGGATCCTTTCTGTAGGGCGATCCCATAACCTGTGGTGGCAAAAATGTAACCGCTGCCGATGGTAACCAGCTTACAGCCGTCGTCTCTGCCGGCCATATAGTTTAATACTGCAGCATCGTAGATGAAAGCATCCAGCTTCCTGTAAGAGAAGGACGCGTTGAGGATTTACCGTCCAGCCAAGAGGTTTACAGCTTGGGGGAGAGGGGGTTAGGGAGGGGGTGTGAGGTGGTTGGAAAAAAGCCCATTCTTCTCCAATTGGTCTGAATATGAATTGCGTTTGTTCTTCTATGCCGATGGTGCTTCAACTCAACAGCTGTGACAAGTGAAACAGACCTCCGGTGACAGCCGGCGCAGTCACTGATGTTTGTTGTGGCCCATGATGTTACGTTTTTAATCAAATTATTAAAACATTCACAGCAACAGACAATCAAATGTGTTATTTACACATTGGATATAAACTGCTGGATACTTGGGACAATCAAATGACCTTCAACATGACAGAGGTCAAAGGTCAGGTGATGTAGCGACTGGAACAGCGATTGAATGAATGAACAGATTGATGAACAAGCCCTAATGGATCTGGCTGAGGGTCTTTTGTTCCTTCTTGAATTCCCTCACAAATCAGATTAGATTCTGTGACATAGTGTATTCTCCATATTTATGCCGGTGCAGTAAATATCCTCGTACCGATGTCTTTCTTCACATAGCGTTCTCTTGTTTTACTCACAGGTTTTGTAATTATACTGATGTGGCAGGTTGAAATTCAAACCGAGGGTTCACAATTTGTAAGTGACGCAACAAGCCCCACATGTGGGCCAGAGACATCCACGCTCAGCAAAAACACACGTTTGATGTATGACTGTCGGAGTGTTACCAGGAGCCAAGTATCCGCCATCGACAGACGAGCAGCAGCCGGTTTCTTAACTTCATTACGAGCAATAAAAACAGGTTTTATGTAACTGGTGCGTAGAACACTGTGTAATCACCCCTCCCCCCGGGATGCTCACATGTTAAATATTATGCATAAATATGAAAATGCCTGCGTCGGAAACCGTTCAGAGGGCATACAGTATGTTAAATGTAGTCAGGAAATACAATATGTTGCTCCTACACTGTCTTGTGTGCACGGATACTTTAAAACAATAAATCAACTCAAAGATATGAAGCATTTTGAATTGAAAGTTAATGCTCTTCCACTCCACAGACAGTGTTAGTTTTATGGAAAATGGAGCCAAGAGAAACACACATTCAGTATATATAGTATCAATATGATGTAACTGTGGAAAAAGGACAGATTATTATTACTATATTTTACAAGACCACCAACTATTGAGTCGTGTTTAGGCCCACTGGTACCAAAGTCCAGAACAAGTTACAATTTCTGTTTCTGTTTCTGTTTCCAGCAGCAACACGGACCATAATGAGCACATTCAGGCAACGTCTGCACTTTACGCCCAGTGACAGAAACACTAAGCAGAGTTCCTGCAAAATTCTACCACGAGCTAATATTGTTGGGCCCTGGGAGGCACAGTTATGTGATGAAATGTCTTTTTTGTTTGGTATCCACACGCTCTTAATCGCACATGCCAGCTGAAAAATGGAATTATGCTATCAGGTATTCTAAGTGTCTGCTTGTTGTAAGTTGACTTGACAAGTTTATAGTACCCAGTCTTGAGGCTGATCAGTGCATCCTGGACCCCAGTCTGATGGTACTTGGTCATGTACTGATGCATGTCTGGGTAGTTCTTCCGGATGTTGCGCTCTGTGCTGCCGTTAGGAACAGTTCCAAAGCGGAAAGGAGGGGAGTAAGAGTATGGACTCTGAAACTGGAGGTGAAGGAGAGAAAGGAAAATAAGAGGAAGGTTAAAGTTGAAAGGCAAATACCAGGAGAAAGAGCAAGAGAGAGTAAGAAAACTTCCACATCACTTAACACAATAGATGCAGTGTGTTCATCACAGGGCTTCAAGCTAATGTCCTCAAAAGTCACTACAGATTCTGTGGAAGAGCGCTAGATTAGAACTCGTTTGAATGACTCAAAGCACCATGAAAGCTCTTACAGGAAATTTCCAAAGGGAATTACTAATGTGGCTAGTTTTTGTTTAGTCCTGCTGCAAGATGGGCACCTGACGAGTGCAGACCTCCTTCACATCAGAGAGGAGATGCAAGAACACAAATCAAAAAGTTCCATCCTACTGTTAGACAGTGGAAGTAAAAATGGAGGTGAAGAGGCTAGAAAGGAGAAGAATGAGGTGAGAGGAGGAAGTGTGGAGAGAGACAGGAGGAGAAAGGAGAAGAAACAGTGGAGTGGACTCATCAGTCATCATCATTGTGTGTCCAGTCTAGCGTAAGACTGGCTGGGGTTCTGCTGACACTGGCAGGCTCTGCAAACACACACACACACACACACACACTCCTCCTCTTTGATCCATGCAGCCTGAGTGTGTGTGTGCCCCTGAGTCTGCTGTGTTGGCAGTGTGAGTGTGGTGACAGCTACGGCCAGAGGGGTTGGGCTGTTGAAGCCCAACAGCGATCCCCGGAGAGTTCTGTCTGGCCGCAGGGCTGGCATCCATTACAAGAGAAACCCTGACTATGAATGTGTTCAGTTTCCTCCGCGTGTGTGTGTGTGTGTGTGTTTTTTTTGCATGTCCATTTATGTAATCCCACCTTCTTGTCAGATAGCCCGGTGACTTGGTCCACAAACTCCTCCTGGATCATGAAGGCAGCCAGGTTGGCAGTGTAGGAGGCCAGAAAGATCACGGCAAAGAAGGCCCACACTGAGACGATGAACTTACTGGTGGTGCCCTTTGGGTTCTGCACCGGTACAGAGTTGTTAAACACCAGACCCCACAGCAGCCATATGGCCTTTCCAATGGTGAAGGATGGACCATGTGGGTCTGAAAGAAAGGGGTGGATGGGCAGAGGGAGTGACGGAGACGTTGTTTAATAGCCGATGTCCTTTGGTGTTTAAAACTGGAGCCACACATATTTTGCTTGAGACAATTTCTGGCTTATGACCACAAGCTGGATGCTACACGTAACGGAGGTCACACACACACACACACACACACACACACACACACACACACACACACACACACACACACACACACACACACAC
>JBBMJM010122509.1:0-13686 GCA_037832705.1 Centriscus cristatus
ACACACACACACACACACAGGCCATCGGGACACTTGGCACTAAGCGTCTTTCAGTGCGTGGCTCATCCCTTCACTTGGCATCGCTAACAGGTGGAGATGAAACACACTCCCCGGCGCTCCTGCCTGTGTCGTCATCAATAATTTACTCGCACCAAAAAAGGTTCCTAGAGCTTTTTCCCAATGACCGAGAAAAAGTCGGCAACTTCAAATGCAACGACAACATTTCGAGTGTGTGTGTGTGTGTGTGTGTGTGTGTGTGTGTGTGTCGGAGCTGGCAGCCCTCTCAGTTTGTTTATTTATTGTCAAATGACCCACATTTTCCAAAAGTACAATTTCTGGTTCTTAAGGGCTTAATTAGAGGTTTCATGATGCTGCTGCAGCAGCTTTGTGCAAACAGGATTTAATTATATCTGTGTGTGTGTGTGTGTGTGTTCATTTTCAGGGAACGCCGCCAACAAGTGTTTGCATGGGTATTTTCATTTAGGTGGTTTACACCAAAAGCAGAGCTAATTAGCACTTCAACAATCCTCCACAATTCTAATGGAAACAACTGTGTGGCACGTCGCAGGAACATAATGTCGCCATTGACATTAGAATTACATGCATTTCTTAACCAAAAAAAGCAGCTTTGTGAATTCATTAACCCCGTTGCACTCAATGCTTACTTTTTTTTTTTTGCCTGAAAGTACCACTGAGGTGAGAAGAGACATTAAATTATGTGTGACACAAAAAAATCTTGCTAAGTGCAAATCACTGTAGCTCCACAAATAATGGGGGGAAAAAAAGAGAGAAACAAGACTGCGGGTTTATTTAGAAGGTTAAATCTGTACGGACATGGAGGATCAGCAAACCCGACCTCCAGAGAGGATTCATAAGCAGAGACAGACAAAAGGTCACTGCACCTGCATTTTACAGGTCAACCGTGTCTCTGAGGTCGCCCAAACCGTGTCGCGGAACGAAGAGGATGGGCTGTTTCCAGCGTCCTGACCCACCCACCACTGACTCCCGCAGAAGTGAGGGATTTTCTGTACCCGTCAAAGGAGCGTGAAGGCTCACGACAATGAAAAAGGTTAGTCTGTCTGTGCCGTCGCATTGAAGATGGCGTGCGTCAAACACCAGACTCCAGCTGTGGACGCTGTGAAGAACAGCTGCTGAACGTCTGGCTACAGAGATGCAGAATCATCCCCCTCCCGATCCCGTGACCTTAGGGTAAACACTTGCAGCGGAATGAGGTCAGCTTGGGGAGATGAAATGATTCCTCAAAACACTTCGGTAAAACAATCTTGGAAAAATTGTAAGCAGAGAGGTGGCGATTGGCCACCGGGTTTTACTGGGAGGACCAGGTGGCGCTGATGCCGGAAAACGGACTCGGAAGAAGCATCTCGACCACTTCTCACCCAGCTTGTCCATCCAGTCCACAGCAGACACGCACCAACGTTCACATGGAAACAGAGGATTCTTAACATCGACAGGTGATCAGCAGTTGGACACGTTTGCTCTTACACCTGCAATGAACACTCAGCTTATTCTCTCTGTTGTATACTTATTGTCGTGCTTCAATAAAGGAGAAATGTTTTTCTCCCATTACTTGATCAATCCATTGGTGAAATAATCCATCTTTAGTAACATTACCACATTGCTGGCGGCCGTCGTTACTCAATGACAGCGGTGGAGTGTTCGCCGCCCTAATGTCGGTCTCACACGCAACAAAAAGCCCATTTCTCTTTCTGCGAAAGGCGGCACACTGCAAGTAATCAGAGAACAGTGTGTGTGTGTGTGGGGGGGAAACCCTAAATGATTCCAGCTACAAAACTGAGGTTTGGATGAAATGCCAGAAAAAGAAAAGTTTCCTCAAATAAACGGCGTTTGTAGGACAGGGACACACTTCAGAGGACCCCACCTAAACTGGCCAGTGGTCTTTTTAACATGAACCCAACGCTCATTCTTCCAGTTCGCTGGCGGGAACCGGCTCCAGTGAGACGGGCGTTGACCTCTGCGGACACCGACCCTGACGCAGACCTCCGACGTTCTCCGGACAGGAAGCAGCGCGCTGTCAATTCACGTCAGACACACACACACACGCACGCTGACCTGCTGCCAACTAACACATTCAATCCTTCATACAGCTTGAACGAAATATTCCCAAGCGCTGATTTTCAAAAGGCGCCAACTGTAAATGTCACATGAACGAATAAACACGAATCAGTTCAGACGTGCTTTTCATTTATTGTTTTAAATCTCAGCTGTCGCACACGTCTCCTGATCAAACACTCTCTTTCCTCTGGAGAACCCGTGATTATAAACTGATAACCGTCTGTTGCGAAGGGGAGCGCAGGCGATGGAATTGAAATCGACATCAAGGGAATCCCCCCCCCCCCACACACACACACACACACACTTCAGTGCTTATGACGTAGAAGAAAAAAGCAGCAACTTCTCCGTCCTGGGAGTTACGTTTTCACACGCCTGCAAATGTGGAGTGACTTTGTGTCTTACAGCAGCGCGGCGAGCGTGGCAGCACTCCGTGTTAAAAGCAGTTCAAAGCTCCTCGTAAAGTGCTCCGCTTCACCCTGGCAAAAATAAACCTCACTGGCATCATTGCCAAGAATTCCCGTTGATGAAAAGCCAGTTGTGCGCGGCCTCCGTTTTTACCGCTCGGAGCCGTGGCGAATCGGCGTAAATCAGAGGGAAAGGGCGACCGTGCGAAACAGCCTCGCTGCCCGAATGGCCAGTATTTCTATGTCACTGTTTTCCTTCGCGACCAGGAAGCTGAAGCACGTGCTGGCTGGCGCGGTTGAACGGCGCCGCATAGCAAAGACAGACGTCGGACAGAAAATGAAACCTAACCTACTGAGACGAGACGGCAGGAAGAGGACCGCAGACGCTCCAACTGACATGTGACATCTGCAAGTGTGTGTGTGTTATGAATGTTAACAGTAACCCCCTCCCCGCGACACCCCCGTCAGCTGCGCTGAGACGAGGCTGATAACCTTTTGTCACCATGACAACATGCTTATCAGCGCCACTGTTGCTGTCAATGCAACAGGAGAAGGAGCTGTGACCTCATGCTGCCGGGCTGACCTCAGTCCTCCCCTCTGTGTGTGTGTGTGTGTGTGTGTGTGTGTGTGTGTGTGTGTGTGTTCATGTAGGCTTCATGTTTACACATGTCAATCATCCCTGTGCGATTGCTATGAATGCGGCGCTGCCTTCGCTCTCTTCTTCTCCTTCAACTTTTTCTGCAGACAACAGGTCTGACTGAACACAGCTGCCCCCTGCTGGTAACTTCAGTACTGCACGGAAACGCAAATTGTTTCTAGCTTCTTTGTTTTCGTGTCTGTTCCATCCAGGTTTTCCTCCAAGTCCACATAAATATGAAACTAATAATTCATAGTGAGATGGTCTGACAGGACAATCAGACGCCATCTGGCCGACAGTCTTGTGTTGAAACGATGCCTTTTTTTTATGTTTTTATTTTTTTTAACCTCTTTGAACTGAATTAAATGATCTTCCACAGGCTGCGCAGGCTTAACTGAATTTCCTGGAAACAAAAGGAGGTTTGTGAGGAGCTCCTACGGCGGGAACATCACCACGTTCAAGCATTTGTCTGTGTAATGATGTATATACAGACAAAGACGCCTAATGTTTGGGCAGTCATCTGAGGAATCTCCTCATGCAGAAGGGGGCCGATTTGTTTGCTCAAATGAAAACAACCCCGATCAAATATTCCTCCACAAGCGCCCTTTGATACGGTAACTTTGTCAGCCTCTAATTTTAGCGTGTTGGCAAACACAAGCTGGTCAAAACAACGGCATAAATGCGTTGGCCTCGCTCCAGTGCAGAAACCCGTGATGATCAGATGACACTTACTGGTTGGCCGGATGCTCCCTGGATTAATGGGTCATGTGAACAAAAATGGACAGAATATACATCCAGTGGAAAAAACGATGAAAGCGCCTTCAGGGGGGCTTGGGCAGCTTCAATGGGATCAGCCGGAGTCAACTAAGGTCAAACAGAGCGACTTGTGTCCTAGTCTAGATTTGCTTCTTGCGTCGACAGCACGCCCCCGTAATCAGACGCACCGTCCTGATAAATAATTAAAGACAAAAACAAACGACTGTAAGAGATTGCGCACAGGCTCATCCTCGGATCGACCCGCGAGACGCACTCAGCAAAAGCTCCTGACATGCTGGTCTACCCAGCATGCCCTCTGCCTCTCCAGACAGCGCTGACATCATTACACCGCAGATCCAGAGCGGGGCATCATCTGCATAGCCGAGGTTATATAAGTGAGAGCTTTATGTTTCGAAGCATCCCCCCTCCCTCCCACCCCCACCAAGGGAAGTCGGAGGGGAGGGGGGGGGGGGCGGAGGAGGAGGAAAAGAGCCAGGAAGAAAGACAGACAGAGCGGGTCACAAAAAGAGAGGCCCTGCTGGGGTGCTCGCTGCCGGGAAGGACTGAAGAAGGTCATGTCTGGCCCCCCGAAAGGAGCCCCAACTGGGAGAGGAGAGGAGAGGAGAGGAGGATATATAGACCAGGTCACATGGGGCTCTCGCTCGCTCTCTCTCTCTCTCTCTCCCTCTCTCGCCGTCTCTCATGTACATGCATGTTACATCACCCAGTCATGAGAAAATCCACTTTTCCCTTTCAACTTCCCATTAAGCATGAAGCACTAACTATAGAACAGAAAGCCAAAGGGAAAACTGTTGCCGTCTCCAAGAGGTTTCTAGCTGGAAGGTAGATTTGATTTGATATGAACAGACCGCGGGGCTGTAAGGAACAGCAGGTATCCGAGCAATCAAACTTAAATAAACTTTGTTTGCGGTTCAAAGCCGTCAGCCTGCTGCTGTTCAGCACCACATGCGTTCACATCAGCGTCACCGACGTCCCTCGTGACCAACGGTGCATGCAAACCTTCTCCTCCGTCACATCAGAAATACAACCTGATCCTCGTGTTCCTTCATCACCTGCGTGGTAAACGCTGGTCAATCTTATCATTCACACACATTCTCAGAAAACTGACATTTGAAACTTTTCACACCGAGCATGTTTGTGGTCTGTTGCGCTCAGTTGGGTGCAATGAGATGATTTCCACGCTGGGTTTTAAGTCGGAGCAGCGGGACACTTGACGTTTAGCCTTTTGTGTGTTCGATGTTCTCGTGAAAAGCTTGTATGGATCTGTTGGAGCAATTCTATCAAAAAGTACCAGCGTGCACAGCAAAGCTTTTCAGTCTGTGGAGATGGAAGATCAAGATGCGTCCATCACATGAATGCATCGCCTAGTAACAAAGTTACACAGCTCAGAACGCCACTTTGTTTACGTAAAAAATATGAAAACGTCAGCTGCAAGACACAGATGATGGAGAATGATTGAGAAGATGACTTATGGTCTTATCTAAAAGAAAAAAAAAAAAAGTCACATTTCCAGTGTATGTGTGTGTGTGTGTGTGTTTTTCAGGCTCACACACTGGAGTTAATGAAAGATCTTATCCTTCCTTCCTTCCTTCCTCCCTCAAGCCTGCACGGTCCTGTCAGTCCACGTTGGGGTCAAAACAAACACCCAGACCCGGGTGAGCGCTGACACCGACGGCTCCCGGTTGCAGCGGTATCAGTGTTACATTTCAATGATCGTTATCGATCAGCCTCTGTGCGCACGTGTGCGCGCGTCACAAGACTGCGCGCGCGCGCGTGCGGCAGGAACGTTAAATCCAAGTTCAGGCCCCAAGAGCCTGCACGTGAGCCCGTAGTCAGGACCGGGCGCCCGAACGACAACACCAGCACCACCGGACCCGGTTCAAGCCGCTGCACCGGAACACCGTGTGTTCCTGCTCCGGCGTGCACACCGCCTTCGGCCGGATACTCACCGTCCGTTAAACACCGCGCAGGCTGGGCAGCGGTCCGGCTCGGAGGTGAGAGCATTAGGGGGAAATGAAGCGGGATTAAAAAAAAAAAAAAAAGTCAGAGGGGCTCCGCCGGTTTGTGCGCAAGTGTAGCGGCGGCGGCGGCGCCGGATAGCTGCGCGTCCTCCTCCCCGCCGTCCCTTCTCTCTCCGAGGGCAGCCGGGATGTTTGCGCCTCGCACCGATCGATCACCCGCCTCCTCCGTGCAAAGGTGTAGAAAACGAGTGTTTATCCGCCTTTTGCCGCCTTGTAGTAGCGTCCTCCGCAACGACAGCAGAGGGAAAAGGAGCCGTAGTACACTACACAGTCGCTCCTCCCTCCGCCTGTGTACAGTAAGTAGAGCCGCGTATGAAGACGATCTACTGCTCTCTACAGGAGCGCCACTGTACAGCACCGACTGTACTCCTCCGCCTCCGCTTCCTCCATTTATGTCCCGCACCCCCCCCCCCCCCCCTCTTCTCCTCCTCCTCCAGTCATCACTCCACCTTCACACCACTGGACATGTCTTCTACTTGTTACCTCCGCCAAGGAGGTCATGTCTGCTGGAAATGGGACAAGGACTGTATGATTACGGTGTTCTAGAAACATCTGGATCCAGAATTTTTTTTGAAGGATTCTTTGTGAGATGTTTTCAGCACACAGTATATGTAGATAGCACCACGATAAACATTTTTCTACTTGACTATGAATGACGTCAATGTGATTTCAAATGTTCGAGGCATGTTTTGATGATCAACAAGTTTATTAGTGCAGAAGAAAATGAAATGAATGTAGAATGTAGAATGTACAATAACATTGGGTGGAAAATAGCAGTGTGTGCTCTCCGAGTGCTTTTCAAATATATATATTTTTTTAATATTTGTATTCTGTGGTCAATGTCTGGCATCTTGTACAAGGACAAACTATTGGCATGTACAATCATATCTAATCATAACTCTGATTCTGATATAAACGTGCAGTAAGGTTGAAAAAGGGGTTTTGTTGACGTTAGGATGACGAGAACCAGTAGATGTGGGACAACGACCATGTGACCTACAGACAGATACTATGTTATGTATTCTCAAAGGGAACCTGTGGTGTTAAGAAGGAATGGTGACAGAAATATACACGGGTACAAAAAAATTAACATTGTAAACCTTGCAGAGCATGTTTTCGTTGTGTTCCTCCTCTACACACGCCTGCATCAAACAACAGACATTTCACGACATTTACACGCCTGTCTGTGACCCTAGATGAGGGAAAAGTCACAAAATTTCATGAAGAAAACGAAAGAATAACCAGTACTTTGGTCAACACAAAAACAACATAGTTGAAATTTGTCATAACATAAGATGCTCATTGATCCCAAAGGGAAATGGTGGTGTTACATCATTAACAGGGAAAGGAACCAGAAAGGTACAAAACACTACATGATGTAATTTTCCGTAAGATATTACACATTTTAAATAAAAATATAAAGAGCTCCACTAACATGAAATATGGGGATGATGAAAACTGTAAATTGACAGGTATAAATTGTTTTTAAAAATATTTAATATGTAGATTACAAATGTGTGGGATATTTCTTCTCTGGCCCCGGTCTCCCGCTCTCTGAGCTGGATGAGTGTTGCACAGTGCGTAAACAGTGTGATTGGAGTATTTGCGGAGACAACGTAAGTATCCAAAAGGTGTATTGTCAGCAGGAAATGATGGCCATCTTTCTGGAGTTGCTGTGGTAACAAAATTGTCTCACTTTCAGCCGCCATCGATTGACGTAAACAAAGAAGAACAGACAGCCGGAAAAAAAGGCGGAGATTCAATGCAGAGTGACTTCAACGCAGGAGCATCCATCCAGATTTGAACGTGACGCAATTCATTTTTCAATCAAACTGCGTCTCACTCTGTGAGACACATGAAAGGTCATGTAGACGAGGGACATAGGTCATGTAGACGAGGGACATAGGTTTTCACCCTTGTCGAACTTTCTTCATGGTAATTCATTATTAGCACAAAAGAGTAAACATCACTGTAGTTACGGATCACATGGATGTTTCTTCACATATCCCAGAGCAATGAACCTTCCAAACTCCAGGAAAAAGTCACAATGACAAGTGCAATAAAATGATGTTTCTTTCGAGTGTTGTTGTTGTTGTTTTATTTGTTTCCAGGCTCTTCCAGGTCATGGGAACCTGCTGAGGTAAATCTGAGGCAACTGGACCCGCTTGAAAACAAAACAACTATTCAGTCCTGTTGCCTATAATTTATTCCAGCTACACAGGTCAATATTTCCACCCAATCTTCATTTTTTTATGCTTCACGAAGCTGCTTGATTGAAGAAAGGAGGTGGAATCTGAAAGCACTTATTGAGGCTATGCCTTGGTCACAGTTTCCTCTTGCAGACGTGCAGCTGTGCACCTGGGACAGGTGAAGCCTCCGGATGAGTCTTCTAATCCATTGTGAATATGAACTTCTCGAGCTTTGTGGACAAAGGTAGAAAATGTTACGCATTCCAATTAGCCCATACGTTTTTCTAGCCCCAATCCTCCTTTGTCCGAATGCAAACAAGTGAGAGTTAATCTAGCAAATGGCTGTCAGGGCCTGATACTGGAGAGGCTCCGCTCTGAATAATGGATCAGTCCATCTGCAGCTTGTCTGCTGCCGCACTGCCACCGCTTCCTCATCGTCCCTTTGATTAAGTTGTGTGTTGACTGGAGTTAACATGTTTTTCTGGTTTAAAGGTTGAGCTGTCCTTTTCTTTTACGCTTGCAAACTGTGCCGAAGGACGTTTTTGTGTCAAAGCGAGAGATGATAACTGTCATTTGTCTGCTATAACGCTTCAAGAGGATTTGAATGTTCAGTTTTTACGGAATCTGTTACGGTGGCATTTCTGATGCTGGAATTTGTGTCATTGGACTGCAATGGTAATATCAGGAAGTATATTTTGTCCACCCTTAATGGGACGGACAAAAAAAAAAGCAAAAAAAAAAAATATATGTATATATATATATATACACACACACATATACATATACACGTCACTTCCTGGTTGTCATGGCAACAGTGAAACACACACACACACACACACACACACACACACACACACACAGTGGTAGGTGATGGGTGAAGCAAACAGCCATCATGAATCTAAATGACATAACAGGGTTCTGTGAAGTCCCACTGACAAACCAGAACTGATGAGATACGGTAAGTCTATTGTCCCACAGCAGGGAAACACACGATCTTACAAAAGCAAAGTGAAAAACAGTGGAAGGGAAATATATGTGTTGAATTCATCCCAGCTTTTGCCCAGAAGAGACTCAAAAAATGTCCATTTGTTGAAGAAGAAAAAATCAGACATGGATGATTGTTCTCTTTTCTATTGGACTACAGAAACATTCATTATTGACTCAGTCGTTTGAACACTCGAGCGTTCACGTATACGTCGTCAGTCGAGGCCGTAAATAACATGCAAAGGCAAATCAATCATGTCGACAGCTGGAAAAATGGAATCCACAAACAGCGCAGACAGATTTAGATATGAAAGCTGTCAGTTCACTGACACATCGCCATGAAAAGAAAAGCTGCTCGCCCTTAGGGGATTTCTAATCTGCTTCAGTTGTTCTCAGAGACCACAACCCCCTCACCCAACCCGCCAGGATCATCCAGGAAAATCTGTGTCAATGCAGAGGGCCGACATCCCTGCCATTACCCCAAAAACTGCTCATGCCAGATCAGGTCCAATGTAGAGTTCAGTGAGACGTGAAGCAGGAGACCAAGCCAATCTGAGGATTTGTTTCAAGGTGGTTACACGATCCTTTTCCCTCTGTTAGCCCTTTGCACACGCTGAATACTGAACGATTTCTTCACCTCGCAGGTGTCAGATGTGTCAAGACAGGAAAAAAAAAACCCTGACAGTTTATTTTCAGACGGTGTTTCAGAATCTGTTGATGTTGTCTGAAGATTTTCAGTCATCAGGATGAAGCAGACGGAACAAAGAACAGATTCGATTTTTTTCTTTAACAATCGTTCGTTGACTAAATTTCCAGACATGCAGTCCGTGGGCCAAATGTGGCCAGCCAGAAGTTCTAATCCAGCCCCGGGGTGAATTTACAAAGAGTGAAAGTCACATAGACGACATCAACCGCAATATTTCAATCGTAACTGTGGGTGGGAAAGGGAATAATATGAGAAATATAGACACCACACGTTTCAGTGATGACATTTTGTGGAGCCGTGGATCAGTTTTGCACCCCCCTCCCCCCTTTTAATACATTCTGGGAATGTATTACAATTGTAATTTTCCACCTTTACATAATTTCAGTCATTGATTTTCACCAATTTCTCTCCTGAGTCTTTTAAATTCCCTGTCATCCCACATGCGCCATGTGTGAAATACATTTGTGTGTCAGCCGCTGCAGTTTTCATCAAGTACAACTACGTGTGTTACCCGCCACAGTGGGATTGTCATCTTAGCCATAAAAATCAGTTATTTCTTTTAATAAGAAAGAAAAAAAAAAGCGATCTATCAAATAAAACTGGTCAAACTACTCAACACAGCTGACTGCAATATCTGATGCTTTCTAGGAAACTGAAATATAACAAGTGAGAAGGGAGACGTCGCGAGAACAAACTGACTCAGCAGACATATCGGAGATGAAAAATAGAAAGTCCTCCGTCTATCTACTGGATGGCCCTGCGGCATCATGTGACTGGTCCTCCCTCCTTCCATCTGTGTGTGGATTTGTGTGTCTGCTGTTAGTTTTCACCTCACCTCACTTTACTATTTCATTATTCATTGTACTGTTACTCTGTTTTTATTCTGGCATTTCATTGAGATGCAAATGAGCGATACACATAAAGTTGTGTGGTTTTGTATTACGATTACTACACAATTTTCAAAGACGCTGTGGTGACTCGGAGCCTGTGGCAAGAACAGCGATGTAAAAATGATTCATTCAGATAAACACACACGTTTCGTCGGAATTTCATTTCGCTGAGGAGATGAATCCGCTTGTATATTAGACAGAGACATTTCTGTCACGGGGACACAATGATAATAATATTCAGGAGAGATTCTATCCCAAACTTTCTGGCTGACTGGTGATTTGGTTTGTGTTTTTCCACGACATATCTTCATAGAAGCCCCCTGTCGCCCGCTCCTCTGCAGCTTTTAGTGACTCCGTGATTTACACTTGCTTTCAGCCGCAGACATCTTTTCTTCCAAGCACACCCATTAACGCGTTTTCCCCAACTTCTCTGCTGTCTGCACTTGTCTCGTCTCTTTGTGCCACACTCCTGTGGAAGATGACTCATGTTCATCATCACAGTGGGACATTTGCATTTCAGGCCTATTTTTCATCAAATCTATTTTCCCTCCTCAAAGGAGAGGCACTTTGATGTCCCTCAAATCTTATTACAGCCGGGGCTCAGCGCCGGCGGAGAACGATTTCCTCTGGTTTTGTAGTGGCGAAGAGGAAATGAGGAGGCAAAATCCCTGTAGCGCACAATCCAAGTGGATACGGTCAGTGCAGAGAGGGAACCTTCGAAACACAATGTCTCATTCCATCATGGAGATGCACCTTGGATAGGTGTGATTAGAGGCACCTAGTGTGACACAGAGGAGCTTGACATGACCTCAAGTCAACTACATGCAGAAGAAAAAAAATCACACCATCGCTGTTCTGTGCTCCACTTGAACTGATGTGATCTTCTACCTGAGGATGCAACATCACACCTGCTATCACCGTTTGTCGAAGAGCGCCACTTTATCACGGCTTTCCTCTTTCCAACATCACCTCTCTGTGGGAGACACAGTAGGACCTCCATTAACCGCAGCATAAAAAAAAATCCCTCTGTGTCATGATATCTTCGCTTTTTACTAATGAAACACTCAAGACAAGAATCTGTCACCTGTCTCCTCGTGAGAATTTTTCTTCAACCTGATCTGCCATCTTTGACTTTCCACTTGTCAGTCCCATCGGGCACGAGGCTGGCTACACCCTGGACTGGGTCTCCAGTGGATCACAGTTCAGACTCAGCAACAGAACAAACCATTCTCATTAACTCGCTTCTGCGGGCAGAAACGGGAGTACCCGGAGGAAACCCACATGAGGACAATGCCGTCATTGACCGCTGTAGCCCTGTGCTGCCCCCTTCTCGCGATATATTCATGTCAACATCGGGCACATGCATTAACATAGTAGATCGTTTGAAAGCTCACACAGACGCCTTGTGTGTCCGCGTGAAGACGAGGGGGTGAGAAAGCTTCTCAAAGAGGACGTGAGAGTTTTAATGACGGCTCTCTTCCAGTAATCAACGCACCAAAGCTGAATTCCTTCATTAAGCTATTAATTACACCTTTGCTGGTCCTGCCAAAACCTCTGCGGGGGGAAAAAAAGCGGGGGCCTGCAGAGGAACTGCTTCTTGGAGCGGAGACATTTGCAACCGTGTGTTTGTTTACACCAGCTGCCAACCCACGAAAACCCTGTGAAGTTTAGGTTTTCACACGTCAAGAACGTTTAGTGATCATGAACGTCAGCAGTCTCAAACAACAACATTTGAACGTGTAAACATGTCAGGGATGACTGTGGTTGGACCACAAGATTTAGATAGTATGTCGCTGTCACTCAGGACTGGGCAAGTCATTTGTACATATAAACATGTACTTACAGACACAGAACAAGTATCCATTTCAGGCGGATGCCTGTTCAACCATCATCCTGTCTCAAAAATCCCTGTGCAGGCTATTGAACTCCCACCATTCCTAATGGTGGGAACTCAAATGACCTGAATCCCTGTGAGGGTTAGGAATCCAGCAATGTCAACGTCAGCGGCGTACAGAAAGAAAGAAAAATGTACTTGAGAAGTGATGTGTGGTGAGGCACCAGCTGCCATCATCTCCCCCCGCGTTACTTTTGTATGCTGAGTCTCCCTACACTGATTACCAGTTAGCTAGTTAGCATGTTTTCCACCTAGCCTAGTTCGGTTACCTCTGATCTGCTGCGTCACGCAGAAGCTTTACAGTCGGAGGAAGAAAAAACCTTTCACACTACAAAATTCCCAACTGCGGTTCAGTTTGGTGTGAACAAAGACCACCTCCTTTGGGCAGATCAAATTTTGGTTCATTGGTCCAGATCATGGTCCAGGGGAGCTTTCACATGTGAAAATTTGGGTCGGATCAAACGGAAATGTCTGAAAGTCTGGAGGGTGGGTGTGAAAGCCCCCCAATGGCACTTTTCCACTGCGCAGTTCCAGCTCGGCTCTACTCATTCCAAACAGGCACTTTTTCATCATAGTTCAGTAACTCTTTGATGTGGGTGCTGATGTCACAGCGCCGGCTGCGTGAAACTGCTGCAATGGTGTTTTTTTTTTTTTTTTACCGTGACAGGAACACATGAATAATGTGGAACATTTTTGTCACAGAAAGAGACACAATCGTCGAAACAGAACTCCGCTCCATGCTGCGGTCTCTCTGTCCAGCACTTGTAGTAAACGTTCTGACCGAAGCCAAAAATCACAGAAATGTCTGTGCTTCATTAACGGGCCACACCGTGTGTTTAGTGCACATCAGCCATGTTAAATTATAACGCAATGAGGAATAAAGAACCAAATCGTTTGGGACGGCCCTCTCTCTGTAGTGACCAATCAGAGGCCGGCACCCCACAAGTTTAGGATCGGCTCAGCATGCTAGGAACCTTGAGGTCGTACTAACAAAAAAAGTACCAGGTACGATCAACAGTGGACATGCAAAAAAACATGCACAAAAAACAACAACAAAAGTACATCCATGCTGAGTTGAGTTTTTTTTTTT
>JBBMJM010122509.1:13786-41089 GCA_037832705.1 Centriscus cristatus
CTAACTAGCAATGTGCCATGACTGTAGGCCGACAAGCCCAGGGAAGATAGATAGCTTGATGCTTTATTTATCTCTGGGAGAAATTCCCTTTCCAGAAGAGAAGCACATGTTCATTTGCTACTAATTAGGCAGCAAGGGCACATGGCGTGAAATTGCGACATGGACTATGCACTTTAGACCATTTAAATAGGGCCTACAGACCCCCTACACTCAACTCCAGCACATAATCCAGATATATTACACAAATCTATTATTTGTCCATAGTTATTCTGTATTTTGAACTAATGCAAAGCCGTTCTTTATTTGTGTTTACGTGTTGCTTGTCACTCTATTCTCCTTGAGTCGTGTCCTTGAGTTGCCTCTATGTTTCCAAGTCCAAGTCAAACTCTTCGTACTGTGAATGACCTGACATTAAATTTGTCAATAACTCAGACATTTCTTATCAGTGTGACCTTGTCAAACTCAAAGTGAAAGGATGGAACAGTGCTCTGTACTACAGTATAACTGAAGAATGCGTTCCTCTTTGCAGTATTGGTGCTCACACTGATAACGGAGCCATGATCCGAAGGGAGATGAGTTTTCGAATATTCAGGCCAACTTGTGTCGACGATCTTTCAGAGAAACTGAACTCTGTTCAGTAACAAAGAGCAAATCATTTATCATTTCTCTCGGCTGAGAAGAAAGAGAAGATCTTACATCTCAGTGTGTTGGCCGCTGAGCATCTACTGGTCACATAGCAGAGAAGTTGGACAAGGTTGAGACAGAGAAAGAAAATGCTGGATTGGGTACCTTTACCGGGGGGAGACGGTAACATATATACGTGGGCGGGGTCTCTCTGCAGGCACTGATGAATGACCTGGCACAGAAAGTGACAGCTGAATGTTTTTGATAGATTGTCTTTCTATCAGCATCAAAAACATTACAGCTCACTCCAAAAACTCAGTCATCAGTGTAAAAGTCCTCCACTGAGCACTTAGTGAATGTAGAGACGCTTGTTTCTCGCTCAATAACACTATGACCAGAACAGCGTCATAATATTTTCATGCTTTCATTTTCATATTGGATATTAGCAGTGCTGCCACGATATCATTTGGATTGGATTCAATATAAAGGCCTGTGATCGACACAGGATGATATTATAAATCAATTTAACACATTTTACCAAAGGAATAAATGAAATTTCAAAATAAAGGTCTTGTCATTGTCTAACCAGTTGATATATATCGATATGGATAGGTGGATTGTGACAGATGGTGTGTGACCTCAGATTGAATAGTCACAGCCCGCTGGGGGTCAAACAGATTCAAACGGGACAATTTAGTGTTTTAATTGTCCAGTAAAGACGCCTCAAACCCCCTTTCAAAGATCAAGTCGTAGTTCAAGTGCATGAACGTTATGTTTGCGCGTATGGACGTGTGAGGCAAAGTGCCTGTCAATGCACAGTGTGTTCATGTGTCCATGGCAACAGGGAGCAGCGCAAACAGAGCGACAAAAACAACACACATGGCGGTTTTGTGTTAAGGGTCAGAGGACCGATTGTCTGACATCTTGTCACAATGTCACTTTTCACCCGATGTAATTCTCCGCCTTCATTTCACCAATTGTTTTCATTCTTAACTCAAATTTGAACAAGAGCAGTTGTTGCAATGTGAGTTCTAAATCTCCAGACTTACTGAGTTGGAGCTAATTTGACAGCGCACGAGTCCAAACGTCTGTACGGGATCACACAGTCATACACTTGTCATGTTCATTCGCCCCTGACACTATGAGATAAATCCTATTCAAGACAGTTGAATGGACTTTAATTTCTGCTTTTTGTGGAACTAGTTCACCATGAAAATACAGAAAATCTCCTGCCCTGTCATTTAAACTGAGCCGCTTCCGGGCTGAGCTTGACACAGCATTGTAAATATAACTTCAAACAGGGTTTACGGACAACACGAAAAACGGAAAATCATTATAATGTTTTTTTCATTCTCACATGCGCAATTTACACAAACTGTTGTTTGTGTATTTTTTTATTTTTTTTTAAACAAACGATTCTCCAGAACATCAACAAGTCAACAGCTGAGCGTCTTAGGTTTTGTGCTGCATGCGGATCACAAAGCTTAAATAAAATCAGCCTTTAGCTGAATTGATTTCACTGTTGTAATTGTTCTATATTCCAGTATCTTATTGGTATTCTGGGTCTGAGCTGAAACTTCCCCCTGGGCAGAAATAAAGTATTTCTGACTGGCTGACTTTAAATCAACAGATCCTCTGTGAATGATTATGCAAAATCTATGAGCAAAAGTGGCTTTTGATTAGCAGGCAGTCAAACTCCCTCTCCTAAACATCACGCCACTGTTGATGTTTCAAAGCAACAGACATCTACCTATTCATGTCTACGCTTGTGTTCTTCTCTGTGCTCGCCGATGGGGCCTGTGCGTGATTACTCATGCATGCATATGTATGTACTACGTGGACACAATGAAATTTGGGCATAATGATTTTATATTAAATTTGATTTGTGGTCAAAAGGTGCCCGATGTAATCAGTTCCTATTTACTTGCATGTTTAAAACACGACATGTGGACGTACTAAATAGCCTTTTAAGCCTGCGGCACTGTGAGGTTGTATTCCATCGCACCTTAAGTGTCTTTCATCTCATTTCAAGAAGCCACAGCATGTCTTGATCGCTTGCGTTTGGGCTGCGGGGCTTCTTTGCATACTAATGCTGTTGTTCGATAGAACGTACAGCCTGTAGATTCCCTCTGCTACTGCCTTTCTTCTCCTGCCAAGCAGGGCGCCATCTAATACATGGATTCATGAGTGTGTGAGTGGTAATCGGCGGGGAGAGCGGGGGTAACAGACAATCTTGAGTGTCATTTGTGCGCATTGAGTTTGTGTGAGAACAGGCGTGTCCAGGGGCCCGTCTTCCTCTGCAATGCGTCAGGATCCTCACATGCGAAGCTCCAGCTCCTGGCAGCAGATATGAGGCCTGTATATTCTGCAAAAACGTGCCTCGGACACTCTGCCAGCCGATCTGCCTGGGAGCTGGGGATATTTTCAGTTTTGTGCATGCAGAAGATAGAGGTGGTGGTGGTGGGGGGTGGTAAGCAGTTGGTGAGGCTGCATGCGCTTTGCTACATCACATGTGGATTCTCTGGGCTCTGATGGTGCAAGTGAGGAGCTGAAGCTGATTAGCTGATTGGCTCTCATCCCTTTCTTCTGAATATTGGTGTCACTTCCTGCTGCGACTCCAGCGTACAGGCACACTGTGTCAGGTGAACTGCAGGCGTTCAGTTCTTCTGTGCAGAATGTGGCTCAGGGCCGCGGGGACGGACCGTCGGCATCCACAAACTATTCATGGGGTTTGTAGAGACAGACACTCTGCTATAATAAGATGCAAGTCCACATCCCTCTGAGGTGAGTGTTAACTGTTTAGCTATTCTCTCTCTCTCTCACACACACACACAGATAGTGTAAGTAATTCATCATATTCACACCAACACACTGGAAACAAGGTCGCTGGCTGCTGCGACAGCCCAGAGGATGAAAGCTCTGCTCCATCCCAATCACAGCGAGGAGTCTGGTCAGTCCTGTGTGTGAGATAGTGCTAGTGAAGGGAAACAAACTGTCCCCTTGAAGAGACAGCCGGGACATGAATCACATACATGGAAGTATTTGATTGCGGCCTGTGTGCAGCTGCTGCAGCCACAGACGAGAAGCGCAAACAGACTTTCCTGCACGGAGCATTCCTGAACATGTCAAATATAAACTGTGTCTGTGTCTGAGTACAACACATCAAATGAGAGGGAAGAGCTTCGATGCTCTCATATATATATGAGACACACAAGCAACACGTCCAAAAGTGACTTGAATCATTTGGAAATGTGCATTAAAAGAAATCCTGTGTTTCCATTCAAATTACAGACTTTAGTGAAAAAGATTATAGATGATGGAGTTCATCGGAGTTCCAGATGTGGCCGAGGCGCACAAGGCACCTTGTGCCACAAGTGTACACTTCAGTGGATGGCAGCCCGGTCCCAGTACCCCCTCCATCATCCGACGGGTGGGCGTGGTCAGGGACATCTGCTCACGACGTTCAACTTGTACAGGTAAAGATACACCACGTTTGTGTGAATCAGGGGATTTCAGTTTGAATTTAGTCGTTTCCATCAAAATTTTCCAGTGCAGTACTTCTACATGTGCATCTAAACGTGTCTGATGAGGTCCGACAGGCAGCACCGCTGAGTGTTTCAGAGGCGACCCACACGCCGGGGCCATTCCACATCAGATTCCACAGAGCTGATTGTGTGGACCTGGAGCACAGAGAATCCAGTCGAGTTTCGAAATAACACACCCAATACTAGTGCGTCTCGCTGCCAGGGCTGTGAAAACGAAATGACGTCGTTTCTCAATTCTTGCAGCGTATGTGTACGTTAGTTCTCCTGACATGAGCCGTCTAGGAAGATAGGGGTGAAATCAACAGATTTAACATAGCGCCACTCGACAGCTCCACTGCCATGATTGTTGTGTGCCTGTATTCCACACAAGCCCGACAAAGCAAGACGCTGACAGCAGCAAAGGAGAGGCTGCAAAGGTATGTGAGCTGGAAATATGGGGGCTCTGATTTCTCACATGCTGCTGCTGCCAAACCCCAGTGTCTTTGTTGTTGGGAAGAGTTCCCGGAGCTCTCAGCAACTCCCTCGGAGATTTAATTTATTTTCAAATGCAACGAAACACTTAAGACAGAAATGAACAAACAACAGAGGAAATGCCAAATGCTAGAAATGGACACCTCAGAAGGGTTCCAGTACTCACCTCGGAGCTGATGCATGAACTTTGGACTTTGGCAGTGGCTTCCAGAATGTAGTGTGTGTGCAGGACGGTCGTAACTTTTCACCATCCACACTCACACCACCTCTGTTTGGTACATTCTTGGTCATTAACGGAACCACATGAAGTAAATTGTGTGTTCTGCGCTCTAATGATACGTCTGTCATGAGAAGTGCAGCTTGTCGATTGGCAGGGACGATTGCGGTTAGACACGGCGATCCGACAAACCTCACAAACACTGAGGCTGCAGTCAACTGGCCACTTAGCAGCTGCTAAATAACTCATTGATCATATGCAGGCTTTTCTTGATGCTCCTCTAATCATAGTAAGGGCTTTGGGAAATGCTGATCGGCATCATTTACCATTTTCTGACCTTTTATGGGCCGAATAAGAATTAATGGGGATAAAAGAATCGACCGCTCAATCAGCGTCATCAGCTGGTCATTTCCTGGATGTTCATTATCTGATGTCACCTGTGATTTATTTACCTGCTTTTTTTACTCACCAGTCATCCTCAATTTACTGACTATTGGTAAAATCAGAAAAAAAAAGTTATCTGGATGATTGAAGAGGCTCCAGCAGACCGTACAATCACCATTGGATGTCTTTAGAAGAAATACCTTTGTTCCAGTAGTGTCCATCATTTTGGAAAATTTGACAATTTATTGGACCAAAAATGCTGGAAGGAGCTTTTTTTATGTTCCCAACCCAGGGCAAAGAAGTGATTCAGAGGTTGTCTGTGTGAAGAGTACAACTTCATAACATTCTTCTCCTCACTCAGGTGTCTGTCTGTTTTCTCCTCACTCACTGATGATTTTCTCCTACTCCTCAACTCTTGGACATCTCTGAGCTTGAAAACTTTGAATGTTTGCTAAGTTCTTTGAAGGACAAAAAGGAAACCAGAGGCACCTGAGAGCTATTTTTCAAAAAGTAATCGGGTCAGAGTCACTGCTGAAAATGGAAGACGAGGTTCCAGACGATCGATAACACAAGATAAAAGATGAATAAATACAAAAATAGATAGTTAAAGGGGCAGTTGTGTGTGAGAGCATCGAGAAAGGCCTGTGAAATGACAAATTATACTATTCTTCTATTAGACCACATCATGATATGATACAATTAAAGAACAGACATCAACAAATTTCAACAAATTGAAATCAAATGAGACAGAATAGAGGAAAAATCTACGCAGTGTCCGTAGACATTGTAGAAATGTGTTCCTTTTTAAAAATCCTTTTTCTATATTTTCGATGATGCATTTAACTGTCAAATGGATGAAGATGTTTTACATTTGCATGTGTTCCGTCACGAACACTGAAGCCAAATCTTTTTTTTTTTTAACACCATTTTCCACTGCTGCGTCTTTCCAGACAACCGTAATGTTAATGTGACAAATTTCAAATTGTGACACGATCCTCCATCATTTATAGATTTTATATCTCGAAATATTTAGCAGTGAGAGATCCTGGAAATGTAATTAAAAGCGTCTGCAACAGCTTCAGTGGTCAACATATATTTTCTAAAAGCCTCCATTCTTGGCAAGGATCCTAACCTTCTCTGCATCTCTCTCCAATCAAAGCATTGAGTTATTAGTCTGCCAACGGAAAAAAAAAATCCTTCCTTCTCTCCTCGCACATGCTGTAAATCCAATTCACCATCTGTCTGCAACGCAGCCCTTTTAAATGAAAGTCTGGTTGCTGTGGCGCAGCTCCAGTCAGCGGTTGGAGAAAGGATCCCTGCGGTTGATGTCCAAATGTCAAAACTGAAGAGCAAGAAAGGAGCTTGCTCCTTGGTTTAGGAGTAAAAAGAACCATTACGAGGTGGCACGCTGATGAGAGAGTCATGTGATCTAATCTGCAGGAAGATGAAACCTGATGTTTGAATCTGCCAGTTTCAATCTCACGATATTCCTGTAGAAAGGGGAGGAAATATTTGCTAACCACGAGCTGACAGAGTGAGAAAACTGAAATCCTCTCCTCGATCATCAGGCCGATGGGACACATATTTAACTGTCACTTTCAGTCGAATCACACTTGACTGGACCTTGGATGAGCTATTCAAGGAGATAGACACATTCAGGCAGAAGGACACTGCTGGGGAAGAATATCACGTGAAATCTGCTTTTCTAATCTTTTGGGGCTCCTATAATGTTTCCCATTAGACATCTTTTAGTTTGCTGCTTCTTCTTTCATGTGTGTCCGTGGTGATCCGGTTACAAGTGGACGTATTCTTTTAGCAGCATGAACACGTGGCTATGTGCATGTTAGCATGACGATATGAGTGGTTAGCATGTCAGTATGCGCTGTTAGCATGACGGTCCAGAGCCGTAAACATGACAGTATGAACTGTTAGATATATGTAGATAGATTCTTTACTAAGAATCTGTAAAATGTTAAAAAAAAAAAAAAAAAAGAAAGAAAGAAAACAAAACAAAACAGAGAGCTGGTAGAGAGGCTGCTTATCACATCAATACCTTTGATCCACCAGCATCACAGCTTGACGACACCATGACAATATGAGCTGGGAGTACATCAGTATGAACAGATACCAGTTACCAAACATACTAACATCCCGCCGCTAAACCTTTTCCTCTTTGTTGTCTGTTTTTGTTTTTTTTTTACTGACAAGGTCATAAAAATGTGAATAAAATGTGAATAAAAGCATTTAAATTTCATTCATCACAATCAAAATCACAGTAAGCAACAGAAAATATTCGGTTAACGCAACCGCTGATAAGATAAGTTAAAATAAGATAAACCTTTATCTTTATCTTATCTTAAATTAATGACAACAACAACAAAAACATCTGAAATGAGCTGCTATCTTCCATGCCATTGCTCCATAATAACCAAAATGACTTAATTTTTTACATCAATAACCATAAACAGTGCTTTTCGACATTCCGTGTTTTCTTTTCATCTGTCTGTTAGTCACATGACACACACAGGAGTCAGGTCTTGATTGCATAACCATTGTTTTTGATGACTGCAGCCATGCGTCTGGGTGTGTGGTCTTTTTTTTTTTCTTCTCATGACTGTACCTGCACCATATATCTATGTACTAATATACCACCTGATACCTAACATACCAACAGCTGCTGCCAAAAGAACAAATCTAATACAATAACCTCCACTCCGCACATAAGCATATGAAAAAAAAATAGGTACATGAAATATTTTTTCCTAAACTACCTAAATGAGTTGAATGGGCAACATCAGGCTGACTATAAAGTATTGATGTGGGTTCCGAAGTCCGCCTCCCATCTGTGAATGTCACGTGGACATGAGATGTGTACATGTTCCGTAAATCCTCTGAAAGAAGTGGCATTCAGTGGTGAATGAGTGGCTGAGTGTCTGCGGGCATCCTGCCATGTCAGCAGCAACATAGAACCGGAAAAAGGAAAGAGGTTCTGTTCTGAGTGGCTACATTACACCGCTGCATATTAAATATTAAACATCCATCCACATTACTGTCAATGGAGGACTAAAATGGTGTAAGAAAATACAAGAATGGATGAAAGCTCTGGCAACAACCATCCATCATGTTAGGCACACGGTCTATTATTGGCTTTGAAAATGATCCTTTCATAAATTCACACAACCGGGAATTTGGGTAATGTGTGAACAAACAATGAGGAACATCAAGGACCTGGACCAACGTCTCTCACGTTGTTTGCTGGATCTACCCCAGACTTCATTAAGGTCTTTCTCTGAGTGAGCTGCACCCCTGCACCAAGTCTGACAACTGATGTTCAAACAGCACTTTGTTGAGGAAAAAGCCCTGCGATTGCCAATCACATGTCTTTAATCACTGTCTGTGCCAGTGATTGGGTCCATCTGTGGTACCTCCGTCGTTGCTGTTCCTGATACTTTTCTGTTTGTAGATGTCAATTTTAATGTGAATTTCAATCTGTGTGCCCCTCATGAATATCTAATACCACATTTAAAGACAGACCAGACACTGGCAGCAGCATCCTGAGTGAGCATCGATCAGACAGCTGATGTGTACTCACGCAGTGCTTCACTTATGTCCACCTACTCCATCTGAAATTCAGCTTTCTAAAAAAGGTCACACGGATAATGGCTTCGATTCCCGAAAACAAACACGGATTGAATACCGCACTCAACAGAGGAAGGAAGAAAAGCAGGACAACCACCTAGACTGAATAATCCGCATAGAACAGCTGATGCAAAATACAGTACATTTGGTTCTTCTATTAATTATTGGTACGTTGTCAAAACAGCAGAAATGGATAAAAGATGCAGGGAACTGGTTGGCGGATGCTGCAAAGGCTGATTTGTTTCATCCTCATCTGCTTTACATTGTAAAATATGCTATATGCAATTTATCCTATCTGTTTACACTAAATCCACTGCAGAATATAAAGTTCTCGTATATCATTATTCTCCTTCATGATTGACTAGCCAATCAATTGCAGCAGGGCAGTAACCAGATGACGATTTAAATGAACAAATTTAATGAACCTGGGATGAAAACTGTGATGTGAAGGATGGCCGGAGGAAAAGTCGGACCCTCATCCAATTATACAAATGGCAAAATATGAATTTGAAGTGTCCAGAAATGTCATTGCTAAATGTGTATACACTGCAGGCACATAGGGGAGGCAGCTGATAATGGCTGATTCTGGAGTCAGAGATAAGTGTAAGTGTAAGTATATAGAATAGTATTAAAATAAAATGTATTTCATTCATCTGTTCAAGAAGGTAGAAGATCAAATTTGAGCGTAACATGTCAAAATATCACTGCTGTTTCTAGTGACATCACCAATCAAAACCCGACTCTTCAAGGATGCTTCTAATTTGAAATGAGGTTATTTGAACTTTTGTCATGAGGTTAGTTGTACTTTGACGACCCTATATATATATATATTTTTTTTTTTTTTTAAAGTTCTGTTATCTATATAAGTTCACTTGTCTCCAAGTTCTCCTGTACAAGCAGAGTATTAAATTCTGTTACCTGAGCCCATGTCCTCACCTATTTATACTTTGACAGGTTTTATTACATAATTCATTCAGAGGGTCATTTGCTGCTGCTGTTTCTCCATTAACACACTAACAGCTGTTACATAACCCACCACTGAAACATTCAACAGTTTGTGAACGTCACGTGACCAAAAAATGAATTTAGTATCTTGATGTTCCAAGGCGCCGACTTAACTTATTGACATAGGTCAGCAGTTACCTTGGGTTCTAACCGTTAGGGGTCCCTCAACAATCAGCCCCCAACCCCATTATCCACTCAATGTCATCACCCTACAAACAAAACTCGAATGACAGAATAGCATCATAATGCTTATTCTTCCTGAGTAGCTAGTATCTGTGACTGCATGGACAGATATAGTGGTTATGGAGGAAACACAACCCCACATGTGTCAGTTTGTGTGTCAGCAGATATAAACAACAGATTACAAACCACAACAAACAACCTCCGACTAACGCGCATCGACCAGAGTAACTTAGAAACCATTGAAAGCCGACATTCAAACATCCCTGCTGTCGCGTTTATCACTAATTAACGTGAAGGATATCGACGTGGTTGCCATGGGGACTGTAATTGAAGGCATTAAGTCCAAACATGTAGTGTTCGTCACCTGTGTTAACCTCTCCTCAGCCCAGCCTCTGAAATGGGCTTTGCGGCGGCGTGCCGCGCCGGTTGTCTGTGAAATAGGCTGCTCCCCAAGAGATTCCTGTGCAGCCACATGTGTTCATTTGTGCACCTGCGTGGGTGTTTTCATCAAGACTGTGAGAACACAAAGCCTACGACCTGTGCGTTTCATTTAACAGTAGCGCTGAGTGGCTGTTCCCCCCCTCACCAACACTCCATGTACAGACACCGGGGTCACACAGGGTCACGAAATCCTCTCCAGTCTCTGGACAGAAGAGTCGTATTAATCACCTCAGAATGCAGATGGGGGGGAACGGTTTTCTTTAAATGATTCCTTTAATTCTTTTGATCTTTGTTTTATCCTCAACACGGGTTTTTAATCTCTTCATAAACAACGCTGATTATTCATTGTCTTTATCCTTCACAAGCTGCAAACACACGATTATTTTCATCATGGAGTATTATCTTGATTAAAGAAGAACTATCTATTATTTTTAAGATCTAAAAAAAAATGTCCACAGTTCGTTTAGAGGGGCACACAATGAAAGTGTTGCTTCTCTTGAAAAAAAATATCACATATCGTGTGAATTAATTACTTTATATTGTTTTACAGCCCAGTGTGTTTATGTTTACATGTACAAGCTGCTGGTGATCGGCGCATCGTGAGTTGGTCATGAACCATCCACCTCCACACCCAGTAAACGGAGTATTGACTGTTCACTGTCACCTGACCTGAGGTCAGTGTCTACATATTCTACATATTTGTATTCACACAGGTCACATAGAATTAATGAAATGAATGAATGACGCTTTCTTCATTAAAAGAAAAACACCATAAATGACAAATTGTCATCTGGCAAATAAATTATCTGCCAATCAATGGATCTAATCAGATTATATTGATTATGTTTTGTCAAGTAAAAACTCATTTTTATTTTTCATTCAGTATAAAAATAAATAGATGAGTGAACAAACAATGGAGTTGAAACATCACCACCGGTGTGAGTGAGGGGGTGACTCCTCCATCTGTATCACAATTCTGACGTAGTAGATGTGCTGGGATGAGAACCATCCGGAATGAACTGAACTGAACTGCGACGTGCGCACATTATCACATCAGCATCCATGGGTGTCGGCTCGAAGCAAACACCTCCGTCTGAAGCCCAACACAGCTCCGTCAGTCAGCTCACATCATCTGCTCGTCTCCTTCCAGTGAGCCAACATCATGTGTCCCTCAGACCTCCAGCTGCCTCCGAAGAGCCCAATGACCCCAAACTAGATCTGCCATCGGCGAGAACTACGTTCAGGATTACAACGGTACAATCGTTAAATTATTTCACTTTATCGACCAAACTCCTACAGCGAAAATGATGAAAACGTGATTTATCTAGCAGCAGCGTCCTCTGACCTTCCATTATCCAGGTTTTCCTCACTTGGTGACTTCCACCAGTGCACCAACAGCAAAAACAAAAGTTGAGACAACGAGGATGAATGTGTTCTTAACAAATAATGACTCTGTTCGGTTCCAAATACAAATAACAGTACGTGTTCCTCCGTGGCTGTTACAGAGTAATAAAACGCTGCTGCAAATCTTACGCTCACAGAGGAAGGTAAATATCAGGATATGATTACTTGGAAATGAACACCATTTATTTGCTGTGTCAACAGCGGCCAGACGGCACGTTGCATTGTGTTAGTTTGGCAATGGTCCTCCACGCTGGCAGTTGTGCAGCTGCAGAAACACGATAAGAAACGGTGGGAATAAGTACCCGAGAGGAAGCAGACGCATTCTGAAATCCTGTGTTATTGTGTACAGTAATCCAATTGACTAAAATACCCGCTAATAAATTCGTCCCACTGAATTATTCCTCCACATTATGCTCATAAAGCTGTTCGAGTCGTGTCTGAGCCGCATGCACGCAGATACTCATCAGACTGTTCGACAGCGGTCAGGTTGATCAACAGCCTGTCTTGGTTTAACCGCAGCTGCTGAATCATGATGAACACATAAAGGAGTGGCAGTTTGTAGTTGGTACACTGGACGGGTGCATGAGGAGTTCATACGATCGTCTGCTGCAACGGTGTTTGGTAGATTTAGACATTTCAGATTAGTTTTCGATTGATTTTCAGGTTGTTTTAGTGGGATGTTGTATTTCTTGTGTTGTATTTTTATCTCCATGCGGCGATATATATGCACTGAAGTGGTTCTCACATTTAGGAAATGACACGCAGGCAGTGGTGTGGACCACTTGACCACATCTCTGACACAAGTCATGTCTCAACAAGTATCACCACATGCCGCAATTATGAATTTACTCACAATTAACCCACATGACATTCATAATTGCGTGAATTGGATTAACCCTGACAGCCCTGCTCCTCACTCAACAGGCGAATCCTACCGCTGTCCCTGCGCGCGAGAGCGAGCCTGTGAGGCAGACGGGAGCGCCCACTCCGCCACACAAACTGGTGGCAATCAGGTGAAATCACAAGGGACAGAAATCAATTGCAATCATTTTTTAGAAATTAACAGGAATAAGTAACAGGAGCAGGAAATAAAATTGTCAAAATGACCTCATATATGTAGTCAAGTTGGGTTCTTGCAACTGTTTAGCCAACACCCAAAGAGTAAAAGTAAGGGAGAGCGTTCTTTGGATCATCAAATTCTCTGAGGTCCCTCTGAAAATACTCAACATACTGAATGTTTTTCCTTAAACTTAATCAGAAACTGCTATAGACGGTCTATAGAGAGCCTGACGACTTGTCCTCTGGAACATATTCTCCTGTAGTTTGTAGACGCAAGCCTACCAAAAAATTCAAAGTCCGAAATCCAATATCATGTTGATTTATTTGGATTATTATGTATGTTACAACACAGCATAGAACAGCACGGGTCTGTGAAAAGCTCTGAACGTGAAACGGAAAGGAATGTGCACAGTTGCACCATTCACGTCCAAGTATATATGATGATTTATACATTTCCGTCGCCCCTGCATTACAACCACTTGTGCTAGCAGGACGCGCTGCTGCTAGCGGGGTCAATTTGTTCTGGCTGAATGAGTGAGTGGTTGGAGTCAGTGCGCCATGGGTGACTGCGCTCTCCACCAGACCTCCCCGTCACCAGACAGCAGCTATTAGTGCATCGTCGAGGCCCTAAAGGGATGTTCCAACCCTCATCAGGCAGTAATGAGAAGAGGGACTAGGAGGTGTACAAGGTCATGTCTTCACTACTGGTCTACTCACTATTAATAAAACATACTCCAACAATCAAAACTGGGTTTATTTTTAGCCTGTTGTGCATCTTTTTTATTTTTTTCTTGCAAGACACTCGAGCTGATTGCTGGTGAATGTTGCAGACAGACCTTGGGAAAGCCCTTGTGAAACCAAACACAGTTGGCCCTAGATTATGACAGGTTTATTGCATCTTCTGATCAATTCTTTTCCAAGAAACGACATTTCCATCTGAAAACCAAGCATGTGTTGTAAAAAAAAAAAAAAAAGCCTTCTTGTGCTAGTTCTTAGTTACATGGTATTCGATGTGCAACTACACCATCACACCATTGGCAACAGACAAATCAGGGGAATTAGCTGAGGGAAGGGTCCGATATCTGAGGTAAGGGGGTGTTGCATGAGTTACTTACCTGTTCAAAGCTTCAGATTCAGATTCGAACCCAAGTAAAGAAACTTCAATAACACCAGCCATCTTCAGTCACCTGAAATATCAGGATAAAGTTGTACCGTCTTGATTTACTCATCGATTTACAAAACACTCCCACCGTTCTTCACAACATCCAGCAAAAATATTATCAGCAGTGACGCTCACGCTCTGGCCAAAGATGAGCCTGCGGAGTCAGATTGCAGTTACATGGAAGTGTTCATCCACCAACGTGTCTCTGAGAACACGGAGGCGGCGTGGAGATTAGATGTAAATTTAATGTGGTTGTGCTCTAATTAAATTCTGATACTGCTGTGAGCTGGTTAAGAGGAAGGTGTGAGCAGGGAGGGAGGGTCGTGGAAATCAATTATTAGTACAGGCTAATGAGTGCTGTGATGTACGTTTGGTATGCACACAGCGCTCTGCAGCGCAAACACCAGCTTGTGTTCTGTGATGGCTTAGATGGATGGAAAGACACTTAGATAAAAACCCAGGGGGGAAATTGCTTTGTTACAGTGGCGTACACAAGAAAGAAAAACAGAAAGAAAAAAAAACAACAAGAACACATTGTTTTCAGAAAATATTGAGTCATTATTCTGTGTAAAATCTGAATGTATTAATCAAGTTGTCTTCACTGGCCAATTTCTTTTTAGTTTTCCTTTCAAAGTCAGTCAAAGGAGAGAGAGGAACGCAACCCCTTAGACTGTTTTCAGATGGTTTTTCGTAGATTCCTCTCTACTTCTCCACCAAACCATCACAGAGAATCAAGAGTTTAGCTAGGGTTTCTTAATTGTGACATTTGAAAAAAAAAAAAGTTATCAGTTCTATTTTGGCATAATGTCCCTTTCAAGTTTCACAGATTTTCAGAAAACCTGAAATTTGGACTGTAGACTGAATATTTATGCAAGATGTTGTCTTCTGAATAAATAGGTCTACGTTCATCATCACACATCAGAACATGAAGTGCTAATGAATCCAGCAGATCCACGCTAACTGAATGTTAATGACCTAAAGGTGCAGCAGGATGAGTGTGCACAGACAGTCAGCTGTCAGCTTTGACCTGGACCCCATTAATCCATGTATCACTGATCCACCCCCACCCCCCCACCCCCCTCCTGGGACCGAGATGATTAGAGTGGGTCAAGTGTGAGGTAATTAACACAGGTAACTAACTGTAGACACTGACCTGCGCTGATTAGTTAATGAGCACAAAAATAACACCGACCACAGTCCCATATTCTGTCAAATTTGAGGTGATTTAACGAGGAAATTTAATGATGTATAGCAGCAATGAGGGGGTGGGGGTGGGGGGTTCAGGGGGACTGTGTTTTTCCTGCCCTTTATCATCTGCACGGTGCAGGTCAGAGTTAACGCCGCGTATCGTCAACATGCCCTGATAATAGACCACCACATCCCAGTTTCCAAACTCTCATATCAGCTGTGGAGCAGCGAGAACCGACAGCACGTGACAGCAAAGAGATGAAAGCAGCAGGAGACTTCAGAGACAGATGTCAGGGATTCTGACACGTGCACCTTCTGCATGCCACGCCTGCTTTCACGCAAGTGATTTATTGGATTCTACGCGATCTAAACTCAACCCGACACGCCGGCAACAAGTCGTCACAGTCTGTTTATGTGACACCAACAGCAAACACGTGAGTTATCAAAATGTTAAAAGATGATCTAACACTCTGCAAACCACCTTTATCGTCGCATTATCGTTGACCTGCCTGAGCCAACTGACGTCTAGATGGTACCGCCGACAAACGGTGGGCAACTGATGACATCTAAGGGATGGGATGTTCCCCTCCACTTTGGCCCCTTTCGAAGGGAGCACACCTAGAAGGTGCATAACGTAGACACATTTATCAAAATAAATCCTAATGTGATTAACTTTATTTTATTCCATCACTTGTATTTGACGTCAATTTGTATGAAATATGTTTTAATGCGCCTGCAACAGAACATGACTTCCACCGCTGCAGACTGAAGTCAAGCAGCAGCAGCAGCAACAAACCCACGATCAATTTTCCCTGAGGACTCTGTTAACACGCTGCATTGACTGATGACTGCACGGCAGCATCACTCGTCCTCACCAGAGCCAAGCAGACTTACGTTCGATACCATAATGAGGTGTGAAATGCCTTGTTCATTTATACGTTTTACACAACTGAGCGATCGATACCCAGCATCGAAGAAAACTCCTGATTGCAGCGGGAATTTGTAGAGCAAAGAACATTGTTAAATCTCCTGCCCTCTAAAGGGACGTTCCACCAATAGGTCGATATCTTTGCAGATGTGACACCCACGTGTACTGTAAGTGTATTTGTATGGGACGCCTCCATGTGATGGTTAGTGATACATTTTGAATCGCATTGTAAGGCGCATTCTGTTTTTGGGCCACCAGAGGCAGTGTTCACTCAGCTGATCGGACGTGGTGTAGCTATGTGTAGCAGACATGACACACGTCACGTCTTCTCTGTTTACTGATTAATTCAGGTTGGAAAACCTGAATTGATAAGGTTGGAAAAAAAGAAAAAGAAAAAAAAGGCTGATTTTTTTTCCCCATTGGAATACATTGATGTCGGAAAAGAGAAATTGTCTCTGTGGCCTGATTTTTTTTTCATAAACTATATATCTACACATGAAGGGAATTATTGAAGGTGGTTTGTCAACCTGCTGCCTGTGGACCGCGCTGGGGCAGGTTATGTATTACCTTCTTGCATCATCCTCTTCTACTGTTTAAGTTGCCATGTTTTACCAATAATCTTCACCTAATCTTTTACCTATAATTTTCCTCGAGTCTATCGAGTCAGTGTGCTGTTTTGTAATTTGATGTGCAAATGTCTTGCCTGGAATGTTTGTGCCCAAGTGCCAAACACAACCGCTCACTTGCAAGCAATATTTGATGCTTTCATAAATCAGGACAAAATATTTTGGACGATTAAACATGAGGGATAAAAGATACATCGGCCTTGGTGGTTTAGTTCCATTTTCACAAAGTGTGTAAAGTATGAGGTCATTTTTATTTATAGGCATGTGTCAATTTCAGACAAAACAGGGATTACGTTTGCAAAGAATCTGAATCAATGCCCTGACAGGAAGCAAACAAAGATGACTTGTGGCGAGTAGAAATTAATTCTCCACCCTGCTGGCCGAGAAGCTCCAGGGAGCTCCGGTCTGTACGTTTTAAATCTGGTTGGACGGTGTAAAGCGGGGACAGCTGAAGGAAACCTTATCAGCACCACACAATGACGACACATCGACCCAAGTCCGGCTTGAGGACAAACAAGAGAACAAGACAGACACGTCCATTGGGGGATTAGAGCTGGAGAAGATGTGAGATGAGAGCTGGAGAACAACAGAGGCTGTACTCAGGAGCCCTTGTAGCGAGGCAGATTACTCATGTCTGGTGTTCACACCCATTTCTCAAATCAAAGCAACAGCTGGGGGAAACACGCGAGGACAGCTGCAGAAGAAGGGAATGCAAAATGGCGTCTCGCTGACCGACTGCGAACACAATCCGATGTACACGGGTGTTTCCCATGTACATATATTCACACACACTCGCTGCTGCCCAAAGTTAAAAGTCTAGTGGAGCTCAGATGATATTTTATACAGCAGCCGACTAAAACCTTGAGATGTTCAGGGGGCCATGCTGAGTGAGAACATGTTAAAAAATGCAAACGCCATCAAAGAGTTCCAGCGTGTGAAGATGGAGCTGCTCGCACTCAAACTTCTTCTCTGAACTTCTCCTCTCTCCTCTGGCCTCCACGTAAACCCTCCGAGCGCCTTTAATCAAAAGCTCTTTCAAAAGATGCTCTCTGATACATGTTTTCGTCTGACAGGGGTTTTGTTGCACTTTCATTTACACTTTTTACTCTCGTCACGGAGCCTGATAACTGACAGTTAAGATCAAAAATATACAAATTCACCAAATTTCATATAGCGAACTCTTCAGGTCATGGCCCATGACAGTGGAAGAATAAGGGTTTTATTTCATTTCGGGGCGGGCGTGGGGGGGGGCATTTTGACATGAGGCCATATGTTTGATGAATGATTTATTACATGTAATTTTAGGAAGATTGCAAACAAGAAGAAAATAAGAAAGAAATATTCAAACGACCCTTGAGGTCTAATGATTTTGACCTTAACTGTACATTATGTCCTCACAACACAATGCAGCAGATTTAATTTCCTGTGAAGGATTATCTGCCCCAAACTCACAGACAGTTGGAATTAATTAAATACCTATTAGCGACAATAAAGAGATCAAAGCTGTCAAAGGGGATGAAATGTCAATGACACGGAGCTCATCCGTAGAAGATAACAAATACTGTGTTATTTTGACTGCGGTCAAATCGGAGGGCGTCTCTGAAGAGAAGAAACAAAGAGTGTGTGTGTCCCTGAACCGCTTCAGTGACAACTAACAAACTTCTAAATACACAATGTTCTGTTCGTAAGCTACAGAGTAACGTCCAACAATCACAGAGACACAGAACAGAAGACAACAGCTATGTTTGACACGTCAGATGCAAAGTCGGAGGTGAGAAAAATTCATCAACAACTCATTTGGCTACAAAACCAACTGGTACAAGACTTCCTGTCTGTGTGTGTGTGTGTACATCACTGACACACACACACGCACATCTATACAGAATGAATGTTCACTATGAATATGTGTATCAAATGTGTGCAGAAAGAATTAAAGATGCACATTTTTTGCCTTTGCATACTTAAGGCAAGAAGCCACAGTTTCATGCGTCTATGACACAACTGCAACTAATAATGTCCAGAACAATCACTCATCTCGTCTTTCTCCCGTTGTAGTACAAAACTGGAATTGTTGTAATGTTCTAAATGCTGAAAAGTTGCTGAATTGGCTCTTTGTAAAAGCTGTGTGTCACATTATATTCTTGAAACTAAATGAGAATTTTTTTTAAACTCTGTTTTCTGATTCATTTTGCTGACGATACACTCGAGGTGAAACGTGCAGCAACATGCTTTCCTTCACATTGTCAGACACACAAACATTTATTTATGGCTGTTTTCCTTCCACTGCCATCAACTGCGAGAGCAAAAAAAGAGAGAGTAGAAAATAACCACACACACACACACACACACTGCTCGGAGCGTACTTAGAGGTGTGTGTCCTGCCCTCGGACGAGCTGCCACTCCCCATCTCTGTCAGTGTCACTGCTGCAGGTTAAAAGCCTTTGATATAAAAGATGGAAAGTACTGCAGCCCATGGAAACATGACATCATGTGTGTGAGAGCGCAGGATCACGAAGACAAGACACAAAGGGCTTTATGGAAGAAATGTGGAGGAGAGGGACAGAAAACACTCCTTTGATCAAAAATAACGACTGTTAGAAACATGTAAAAGTGTAAAACTTGCCCGATTGTTTCCTTCTTATTCTCACAGCTGATAAGTTTGTGCTATTGAACTTAAATTATTCGGATTCTGATCAGAAAGCAAACACTCCAGTGCTGCGCTGACATTCAAACTTAAGACCGTCATGTGTCACGGCGTCATCCTGACTGACACGCGGAGGAACAGCTCAGCAGGTTTACTGCCGACTTGGTTAATCTCCGGCAGAGAACTAATCCACAGGCGGCGGGTGAGCTGACAGGAAGAGCAGGGCAGACGTACGGGCCTGAGAGGAGTGAGCGGGTGACGAGGCACGGAGAGATCAGGGAATCCTGAGCGATGGCAAGAAACATCCTCAAACAGACACATGGAGGCCGGTGAAAAGAGGAGGATGAGCGGAGGTGTGTGTTCTTTAACAGGTGAGTAGAGACGGTTACCTCTTTATATAAATTACCATTTATCTTTTTAATACTGAATCTTTAAAATATATGTGATTCCAAGATCTATTTTCATATAGTGACGGCACGCGACCCCTCGACGTACCACCACAGAGTCAACAGCAGGATTTAAGGTCACACTCCACGTGTCCACGTGTGGGCGTTCAACCTCTGAGAGCGACCGCACATAACGAGACTTCTACAGACATGACCGAAGGCAAAACAGCATAACGCAGACGGTGAAACAGACATGACATAATGAGACCTCGTTGGCGGGCACAGATGAGTGAGCATGCAGGCCAGCCACATCATGACCTATACGACGGTCCTGTAGGTCCTCGGCTTTTCAGCACCAGGACTAATGTAGAAAATTGATTTCGGGCGATCAACTCGGACGTCACTCAATCGAGATCAATGGACATACGTCAGTGAAGCGAGCTGTCAATTTTATGTGGACAACACTGTGGTTTCATGACAATCCAAGCGCAGCCACACGTGATTCAGTTTTCCGAGGTGCTTATTCAGAAGGAAGGATCAGTTTTTCCAGTCATGCATTTGTGCTCTTGTGGGTAATCTCAGAGGAAATTGTTACATACAATGTGTACATTAAAAATGTGTGACTTGCGGAGGGAGAGTGTGGGTCCATCCCTGAAATGAATTTCCTTCCTGACATCAGTGGAATATGTTACTGTCAGTGGAGCGAAACCAATTTGGAGCAGAATAAACGATGTACCTTCCTGACTGACAGACCTCTGATCCATCGTCATCCACTTCGTTTCTTTCTTTTGACACTTGGACACCTGTTTGGGACACCGGCTGCATGAAAGATCAGCATTTCCATGGCGATGAGCCCAGCGGCCTTTCATCAAGAGCGCCGAACTGCGACTGATCGATAAAGAACCTGGATGTGACTCCTCAACTGCGCCTCACCCCAAAGCCCCTCCCCTTTCAGGATGAACAAGGAGAGATGTGATGGCCCACACTCAAGTCGATTATTGATCTGCTCGGCCCAGATCTGAGAAATATGAGTCTGTCTGATTCCCTTATAGCAGCACAAACGCCCGCAGAAGAGCGGCAGCCTGTCCACATGATGGACGCCAGACTTCTCATTGTCAACTAATCGCCCTGGAGCCAGAGCGCATGTCGCGGTCAGGCCATGGTTAATAGCCGGCAAGCTTCCACTCTCACACATCGACCTCCGTCTTGAGGCAGATTGGTGCCACGTGCTCAGACCCTGACCCTCGAGCCCACCTTCCTCTAGGGGACGTGCTGTGCAGCAATGGTGACTCCACGAACTCCAACAGACACCAGTATCTTCTGTCCAAAGTGCCGTGATCGACGCACCCTGAATCCATATATTAGCTGCATTCACACAGGATTTATTGCTCTTAATAGTCGAAGACTGGGTTCAAGAAAACTAGCACTAATAAAAAGGAAAGCTGATATCTCTCTGCAGTATTGAAAACTTGGCCGATAAGATCAGCCCATCAATCATTCCGAAGGGTAATATTATTTTTATTCGGTACACAAAAGCAGAATCAGTTAATCTGAGGTTCATATCAGGCAAGTGAAGGTGAAGGAAACCTAGACAAAAATCACTTTAAAAGTGGGGCATGTAGAATCTTTATTAAAACATCCACAGCACATTTAGAGAATGAAAGTGTAGCTTTTCTTGGAAAAAAAAAAAGAAATCTTGTGAATGAATGATTTTATACTGTTTTACGGCCCGATAGTGTGTTTATGTTTACATGTACAAGCAGACAGCGATGGGGTGTTGTCAGTTGCCAGATATGGACTCTATGTTCGGCACAGAACAACAGAAATCTGCTGGTCCTGAATTATGGATCACAGAGGTAGAATGACCGGGGAAGAATAAAAAACAGTGTCATTATTGGAGAAGCAGATGCTAGATGGACTCATAGAAAGGATTTCCTTGGCATCAAAACGCACGTGGAAACGGCGACTTTTTGCCTCGATCGGTAAAAAACTAACTTGTTAGCTAACTTAGCTAATGTTACTTGTCGGTCAAATCCTTCTTCAACAACGTAACTTGTTTTCATAATGTGACGTTACATATGACATTACTGGTTGTAAACCATCCACCTCCACACCCAGTAAACGGAGGAGACTCAGTCCTACTGTCCTGTCCAGTGTTGATGTTTCACTTTCACCACAGTTGGCATCTCAGCTGCTGTTTTTTGTGTGTTGCAATTCCAATACAACTCCACTAGATGTCGGTATTCTGCCAATTTTCAAAGTTCACCTTTAACTAATTGTAAAAACATATAAATCCTCATCACTGATTGTGTTACAATTATAATACATGGATTATAATACATGGATAATTAAAATTGCTATTTATAAATACACAATAAAATACTGATTGTACAACGTTTTGGCTTTGGTATTTTCTTTGGCTGGAGTTAAAACCAGTTTCCCCCAAGGGGGTTATAAAAACTTTTGGCTTTGGAAGAAAACAAGAAAACGACAATGGAGTGTAAACTGCCAATATCTGTGTAAAGAAACAGACCACTGTGTTTTTTTGCCAACTGGCAAGCAGACATTAACAACGGCTATGTTCGTCACAAACGCTGATGATTGGCTGAGACAGCTGTTGTCTTAAATAATTTTTTTAAAAAAGTGGTGAAATCAGGAGGAGCACATACCTCCTGATTGTGACATAAAACATTAGAAAAAAACAAATGTCAGCATCGGATGACAGCGTCCCTGTCTCTCTCTCTGTCTGCAGAATGTTACATGGATGTCTAGGATGGGGGAGGGACGGGGGGCTGGGGGGGTGGACGTTGTACTGGTAGCAGCAGACGTAACCATGGGAAAAACTACTGCTCCTTAAAAATCAGGTGTGCTCTCAGCTCCACAGAGCAGGCTGGACAAATAATCACTATGAATAATAGAGGTAGAAAGAAAGGAACTGGGTCAGGCGTCGGCCAAAGCAGGAAAAAAACCTACTGGAGATGGAGGAGTTGAAACGGGGTGCAAATAAGAGCTGCAGACATTCAGGGACGATGGGAACGAGGAGCATGATGGTCCGTGCACTGAAAAGCAGGGACAGATGAAACGGGGAAGTGGTGAGAGACAGCGCTGTGTCCAGTGTCCTGGGATTCTGCTGCGCTCTCCATTATTCATCGGCTGCACCAGCTCCATTCAGGGTGACTTACATTGCTCATCATTTACATGCTATCACCTATGAATTATTAAAACGATGAGTTGTGGCTCAGATGATGCAGAAAGCGCAAAGGAGGTTTCTCTGACGGGAAACGTTGACTTTGAAATCAGAAGACGACGTGAACCCTGAAAGGTTTTTTGTTGCCTCCACAGGAATATAAAAAAACAACAACAACAATGAATGCAACTTTTAATAATGTAGAGAATAAGACTGGATAAAATTTTCAAATTTTCAAAAATATGTATTTAAACATATAGTACATTTTTGCTGTGTGTGATGGATGTTTAGGTCTTCTAGTAACATCCCACTTTGGTAACAGACAAACTCCTTCAGAAAAATGTATGAGTGGCATGTTGAGAGAGACTTTGATGCATTCAAACTGTAACAAGACTCTTGTTGAACTTAAGTTGATGGTCACCAAGAAACACTGGATATTCCCCTGCGAGACAACTTCTCTGAGGTTCTGTCAGCGATAAGACAGAGGAGAAACTGCCCACGGGGCTTCGATTGAACCTGAGCGTATGTTTTCCCAAAAGTCTGCAGTAAAATAAGAAATGATCCACATTACCGGTACATTTTTGTTTGTAAAAAGAGAAAGAAAGAAATGGTTCAGGTCATAGAGAGGTTTGAGAACTCAAAGAACAGTGCTGCCGCTCCCATGTCGCACATTACGTACTGTGAGTAGTTCAACACCTTCTGGACCAGACGTTACACACAATACAACACAAAGAATTTTCAAACGAACGTAACCCACAGCAGCTCAGACTTAATACGGAAATTCAACTAAAATGCAACGATACAGGCGCAAGTTCCATTACTCCTTACACATTACTGTCTTTTTAACTTTATTTTTATTATTTTTTTATTTTTTTGGGGGGTGGGGCTCATAAAGCAATTGTGCTCAGGCCACTCAATTGGCTAGAAGCGGCCCTGTCATAGGACATCCATTTTATCTAATGATTTGATAGACTCTCCACAGAGTCTATCAAATCAGTCTATCAGAGTCTACCACAAACCGTAATGACCACCACATTCAACGGAGGATGCATTCATGCAGCAATTTATCACACCGAATCATTTATGTTAAACGTCTTACATTTAAGGGACACTGGAGAATTCCTCCTGCTGTAAGAACTGAGACATGCGGAATGAGGCAATATATGTAGTGGTTCTGATTCTTTAATGCAGAACTGTTTTTCTTTTCTCATATTCATCGTTATTAGGAATGTGTGTCTTTTGTTGAGTGAGTAAATGAGGACTTTGATCAGGTCAATCCCCATCCTCTACCTCCTGTGGCTTCGCTCTTTGTCCTCCCTTTTAGACCCAAACACACTCACAGACAAGGCTGAAGAAGAATAGAGCCTAATGTCCTTGTAGAGGAAAAATAAAACAAAATAACAAAACAGTGGGCGCTCAGTAAGCCCCTGGTAGTTAATTAAGGATGTACATCTACCGTCATAGTTTCATACTCAGCAGTGTGGTGCTAAATTGCAGTGCAGTGAAAGCTAATTAGGCCTGCCTTGTAGCCCACGATGTCTTTTATTTATGAGTATGTTTCTGGATCCCTTTCTCAATTTATACTGCTTCACGATGGAGCGCCGCTGGTTTTAAACCCTGGATGTCACAAAGTAATCATAAATCTTATTATTGGGTGGGGTTAGTATTTTAATAATGTAAAATAAGACCAGGTTTATGAGGGTTTTTTTATATATATCCTATGATGGATGTGGGTTAGGGTTTATGAGCTGGCCTATAGTTGCACCCGACAGCTCATTCCCAAAGGCCATTCATCAGTTTGAAGGTGTCACTACCAACCTATCTCTATCAGCAGTAATGTGGTCAGTCTGGAGTCAAACAGATTGACAGACTTTCTGTATTTGACACATAATTTGAGACAGAGACTGGCCAACATGGCCTACAGATGGAACTTGTCCCCAAGTGTCCCGAGACCATAAAAGCTCCTTGAATGAAGCCTAACGTTGTTGAAGCCTTTCCCATGATACTACCGAATGAGCGTGAAGGACTTACTGACATCTGGGAAGTGTAAAGATAAGTGGGTACAGGATGTACGCCAATTTTCTTTGCGGCCAAACCCTCTTATATACAACTATGGCGTCAGTCACGGTGATACGCACACTGGCTCTGAAACGTCTTCTGACTGAGACGTATGTAAATCAATTTTTATACTTTAAAGATCTAAGTAGCATTAATATGAATTATTGCAGTTTTAAAGTTCACTAACCATCAGTATTTGCATGCCTGTGAAGGAATGAGCTCCAACAAAGTAGAGATAAAGGAAACACTGGCCTAATGCTAAGTGGACATCTGGACGGCTGAAGTTTGATGTTGAAACACTTCGTTCAAACCTCATGAAAACCTTTTACATGAGCCTACGTTTATCAAATTGCCTCTTAAAACTACACAAAAAATATTTGGCAACGTATAATTCAATCGTGATCCCAAAGAGTGCTTGCACTCATCTGATAGAAAACAACTAAACCAGACTTCACAACAAATCTGTGCTTAGCCATGACTGCTAGCTGCTCATGCTAGTTTGCTTCATTACAAGACACCGCTGCACATAACCTCAGTGGTTTTGTTGGTTCATTCAATGATTAAATGTGTTTCTAAAACAAATGTTAGCATTGAAAGAGGAGAAAACTAAAGCCAAATTGACACACTGCAGTCGTGACAGTTTGCGGCTAAAGTTAGCCGCTAACACTGTGTGCTCTCAGTTCATAAGAGCAAACATTACTCAAGCTCATTACATGATAGACAGCTTAAATGCACAGAAAATAATTGCCTGTTAACATTTTTTTTCTTTCAGCCATATCAGGAACAGTGTGGGCAGCGTACAAAAGCAATGGTCCAAAGCAGTTGGTCAGTCGATGGGATTCATTTTTGTCCTCTGATACGTTTTCTTTTGGGTTTCTGGTACTGTGTTTCTTGTTACAGAAACACACATATTCAAATAGGTTGTATTAAATGATCACCCTTTTCTTTTTTATCTTTTAAACCCAAACCTTTAAAGCTCTAAATATTTTACTAGTTGAACATCAGACTGGTGAGAGGCCTCCAGCTCTCAGGATGCCACGCAGGCGACAGGCGAGCTGCTTTGAGGGAACACGTCTTCATCAGTCCTGCCTTCAGTTTTTAGTTCAAAGACCCTGTGAGGGGGGTCGGGCTCATAATTAATTGAAACAATTCGTGTTTCATTCTATTTTTAGTTAACTTCAACTGCTTCCATCGAATATCCTACATGGAGCATTGATTAAACATATCATTATCATCATTTCAAACTGTGCCAAAGTCACAGAAGGGTCCTTGTTGTGTTTCATCTGGGCCTTGATGCTGCCACATCCAGAGGAGCACAGCGGGAGCCTCACAGAACAGGGCATGCATATTTCACATGTTAAATCTGACTACATGGCAGCACCGCGCATTTTTTCGGTTGCCATGGGCTTGATGTAGGCACTGTGTTTCTAAGGGGCTGGGGTGGGCTGGGGTGGGGTGAACATTTATATGAAATTTATGAAATTTTAAAGGCAACGGAGCAGGTAGCTTTGGCTCATTGCACGTGTGGAGTACACATTGACACATGGGACCCTGAACCATGACAGCTCACACCTTTCATAAGTAACATCAGCATGATTTGAAGTCAATGAAATCACCTTTACTGCATTTAGTTTTGCTGTCGTTTGTCATTGTACTCGCTGGGCTAATTTGTACACATGTGTTATTGTCTAACTGGAACGGGTTTTAAATATCTGGATCTACGTTGGAATTGTTGGCGCTAATTAATTTGAATTCTGACAAACATTTGCATCAGAAACTGAGCTGCTGTATGAGATAAGGAGGGTTTATCGGTTCAACGGACAGATCTCAGGCAGCTGTGTGCAAAATACGGTGTTAGCTCCTTTTTTCTTTTTTTAAACTCAGTAATAAAAGTGCACTGGTGTTTACTGTATGATTGCTTTTTGATTTACTTCACTCTGCACCACTCCTGGTCCCCAGGAGAAAAGCACAAAGTTGTTGTAATTTAAAAGTTTACCAATAGTTTATCAATGATGTGCAGCGGCTCATTCCGATCCATAACTTCTAATAAACTCATCATCTGTTGATGAGCTTGTAACACACACACACACACACACACACACACACACACACACACACACACACACACACACACACACACACACACACACAC
>JBBMJM010122580.1:0-13885 GCA_037832705.1 Centriscus cristatus
CACAAGCTTTGATTGATTGATTGATTGATTGATTGATTGATTGATTGATTGATTGATTGATTGATTGATTGATTGATCTTTTCATGGACGTTCTTATTCACAGCCGGTCAGAGTTTCCCATGTAGAGGGGGGGCTGGGCTGTAAAGGTATTGATGTTTATGATGAGCCTCAGGAATTCACCTTCAGCAGACAAATGATTGATTTCTCCTTCTATATCATGTCTCCTGAATTTTGAGGAACTTCCACACCAGACTAATGGTCCAAACCTGTCAAACTTACAGAGGTCATGACAGGTGCATAGAGACTGTCCATCTCGGCCGCCTGCTCAGTCGCTGCGGACGGGGGCAAGAGGACAACGCCGACTTTCTGACAGATTGATCTACAGGAAAACACCAACATCTGTCAGACATGAATGGAGGTACAGTACACTGGAACAGCAGCACAAGCACATTGCACTCTCTGAATGCACCTGAGGAGTGAGCTGTGGATTTGAAGTGGACAGAGTGCGTATGGGACTCGGAGGTTGAGGCTGAAGAGAGCCAGATTGATGAGCGCAGCATCCATGATGCTCTGACGCACATACACATAGACCAGCAGGGATCCCTGGAACGCAGAAGAGAACCAGCTATAGATACAGGAAACTATGCAGGTGTGTGGCTCAGGTGTCAAAAGAGGAGTTCAAGCTCTGAAAGAAACTGGTGGAAATGGATATGCTACTGTCACTGTCCAAAATAAACTGAAGCAGATGTTTGTATCAGGGCTGTGGCTGTTTGCTATGTCATTCCTAAGATGAGGACAGACTGATTTTACATTCTGAGTGAGGAATTATGGGTGTTGACAGGGGAAAAAACTGTTTAAATATCTGCAAACTTTAAAAGATTGTACCTCTTCTGAAGCTTTGTTTAAAGCCGGAACATGGTTGAGATTAACCTGAATGCTGCCGAACACAGAGGCGAATATCTTCAACATCATCCAGGCGATGAATCTACGCAGGAGCAGAGTTTAAGAGAAAAAGAAATTACTGGAGACAACGAGGACAATTTACTCAAGAGATTCATGGGCACATGGTGAAGTTTAGAGAAAGTAGCTGCAAAAATATGGTGAGGTCCCCTAAGACAGGAACGTAAGAAACAACATGATCAAACAGGGGAGTGGGCGGGAGGTAGAGAGAGACGGGAATTTCCAGAGGAAGTGGATATCTTCATACGTGAAATTGTCACTTGCTGCATGTTTGTTGTATGACAGACTCTCTCTCTCACACACACACACACACACCGTAAAATGCCAGGTGAGATGCAGGTGTTCATGAGGGGTAACAGTTGCGAGAGGCTGTTGAGCTTCCCATGGCTTTCCCCCCCTGCTGTTAGAACCTCCTTCACCCTGAAACGCAGTCACAGGAGAACCACGTTAACACAAGAGCGCAGAACAGAAAGTACACCGTCCTGTAGGACATCACCGTTTAGGGAAAAAGTCAAAAGACGATATAAACTAAATAACATTGAAGGAGAGAGGACAAGAGTCAGAGACTGAAGCAGCTGAGATATGGAAAGTGTGACAACACTCCCAAGCCCATTTCACTTCATTCATCCTCCACAAAATTCATTTTCCGTATCTCTTTTTGTGTCTCTTATCAGGGCTCCACCTTTGGCCTCCCTGTCTCTCTGGGGCTGCAGGAGCCTGTCTAATTTAGTGCATCTCTACCAATCTAATTTATTCTCTTCCTTGTCCTTCCCCTCAGGTACCTGTTATTCTCACAGACTCTCCGTGGTCTGCCTTTAGCAGGACTTGGGTAACCCTTGCACCCACTCACGAACAGCAAGCAGCAGACCCTCCTCACGAGCCAGCCTCTGTACCTACGACAGACGACACGCGATGCAAAGGTATAAAAAAGGGCCCAGTGGACCGTGTGTGATACAGCCTCTACCTCGTGTTTGTCTCCACACTCAGAAGGCTGTGGAAGCCGAGGAAAGAACCTGGTCCATGCCATTTGCTCTGTGAAAATAATTCGAAAAAACATGAAATGACAAGCTGACATTAGTGGCAATAATGAAAAATCAAAAAATTATCAAGCATCTTTGAAAATGCACAAGCAGCTGAAAGATGTCCTGAAAAAAAAAGCTTTAATAAAGACATAAAGACACCATGTGATTATTGTAACTGTTCTCCACTATCAAGTCATTGGTCTGTTTTCTTGATCATCATCATCAGATTCTTCTCGAACCATCTTTGCCCTCCACATACTCACCAGACTCTCTGGAGTACAACGGTCGCAGCAGCGGCCTACGATTGGTCGGAGCTTGCCCAAAGCCGGTGATATAACCTTCAGCTTTTTCCTCATGCTGAATTCCCATGACAGCTGGGGGGGGGGGCATCATGATGAAAATACATTCATTGAACATGGTACCATCCCTCGGATATGTCACATGCTATAATCAGGGATGTTTTACCTTTTATCACCTACATTGTACAAATGTATTAAGAACTTTTTAACTTATTAACTGATTGTAAACTATTTCTTGTCTTACGCCTCCACAATCTCATCTGGTGCAAATGTTGCATGTGGAATCATGATCCTTGTGTTATCAACATACATCATCACTCATGATGGTCTAAGAATGCGAAACTGGCCAAAATACATCGCAAGGTGCATTGAGCTGCTTCTTTCCTTGGACTATAAATTGAAGCATGACCGGAGAATGCAAAGATGGTGAAAAAACAATACAATGTAATCAATATGTTGCTGTAATTGTTTTAACACAGATCAATACCCAGGAGGAAGGAATAAGGTACATGTGCATGCTGATACATTACAATATGGGGCGATTAGTTTACAATTCAAACTGTATCCAAATCACACAAACGCTGGCACAAGTGAGGTGGGAGGGGTTCCAGCAAACGCAGCATCTGTGTCAAGGTCCATTTAAAGACTAAACATTACCGTAATGACACACTTGGACAGAATTATCTATATATAAACAGATTAGGTTTGTAAGTTTTAGTATGAGGGCAAAGCCACATGGATACAAAAAATGTAAAAACAAATATTCTGAGAAGCATATTATTGGTAATGTATGGGATATCTGTGGGGCAGTATGATGCCGAAAAACTAAGCAAAACACTGAAAGTCCATCTCATTTGTGTGACGATCTACTATAGTTTTAAGTATGTGGAAAATTCGTCACATTGTCACACTACTATATCACGGCTACAGTACATAATGTAGCTATGATGCTATCAGGGTAGATGTATGTTCATGCTGGCAGTCGTCGGGGACCATATGAGCAGACTTTAGAGAATGAGATTTATAAATACCCAACAGAACAGCTCCTTATTACATACGGTGAAAACGTAGACAAGAGAGGACGGGTTGGTATCAAACAATCGGGAGAAAATACTGTAGATAACTCTGCTATTCTTTGTGTTTCATGCAAAGAAAGTTTGAGTTCATCAGTCGTTCAAGCTGAGCTCAGAGTTTACAAAAAGAGAGCTAAAGAAAGATAAGGTTATTTAGCAAGCACTGATGCAGAGCTTTGCCGAGAAGTGAACAGATATGAGTGTTGTTTGTCTTTCTGTCAGTAAGCCAAGAAATGAGTTCTGAAATGTCCTGATCTGATGGAGACAAACAATATATCCTCATACATGAAACCATGTGAAATTTAAAAAAAAACCAAACAGATTAGAGCACATTCGATTAGACAGTTTCGTGTGATTGTGAGGAACATTACACAAATCAACTAACTGCTGTGACATGAGTCAGGTAAAACGTGTCCTTACAGCAGGTTTGATCTGTTGCATTGGTGGAACAATGACTTTGTCCGTCCCATGGTGGTTCTCCTGCACCATGGCGAGTTCTTGTAGATGTGCACACAGGACCCTACAGTACAAAAGCAAAGAAAGGCAGGTTATTAAACAGCCTAGTGTTCATGGTGCAGAGTGTCACCACCAAGACTGAAAGACCAGCAATAATATCAGACATGTCTGATGTTGTCAGAAGGCCAAGACTAGGAAAAGACTGATGTGAAACCGCTCATTACCACCATATACTTAATGACTGAGGTGACGGGAGCAAACTGTGACTCCAGAAAATCTTCTAAAACTTCCGTCAGACTTGAACAGGTGTGAGATGATACGTTTTTGCAAATCTTTTCAGATGGGACCAATAATGTTATGTCTCAAGTGTAACTGGAACTGAACTGAAACCTAAATGCACCAGGGTGTATAGAAGCATTAGATTAAATATATTTAATGAGCCACCATACATTCTGGGGAGACAGGGGTGGGAAATCTCCAATCAGGGGGCTTTCTTTTAGTTTGCCTGAGGCTTAACTCATACTATAAAAATGAAGCAATGATCATCCTGTTCAGGACACTCTCCTGCAACAAATCTTTCTGTGCTTGCAGAAGCCTCATTAGATTCCATGGAGGACTTTACCTTTGTGTCTGTCTTGCACTCTGCTAATCCATTCAGCCCCATTAACTTTGCTAATTAAAACCAAAGCATTCCCCATGGGCAGACGCTCCGTTTCTACCAGCTCAAGTTCCCACATTTATTACCAAATCCAGTGGGAACGACGTCGCTGATCAGAGGTTCACAGGCTTTTGTAATGGTTAGCATGAGCACGTGTTGGTGGAGAAGACAAGGCTAATTATAAAGGTGGAGAAGCACCTAACGCTCTGAAAGGGTTAATAAACCGCTCCGGAGTGAATATAAATCAAACAAATGGACAGCCTACTCCAAGGCCAGACCTTTGTAAGATGACTAACAAAGACTTTCACAGAGTAGAATATCGCCCACACAGGCCAGTGTAAGCAGCCGTTCAACTCTGCCCCCCACGTCCCTCATTGATATGATCAAAAATTAATCAATCAATTACAACACGGTGCATCATGCTAATGTGACAGCCCTAATTTAAATGGACCCATGGCGATAGGAATCGAAAATTACAAGTAATTAGGAGCTGCCAGGTCACATTAGGTTTTGTATCATCCGCTGTTGGTGCAATGTTGGTTCATGCATTTTAGTCTGTTCCAAACTGGATCGATGATTAGTAGGACACTGAAAATGAAAAATCCCGAAAGTATTGATGCAGCAAACAAATAAGCCAGCGATGTGTTATACGCAACACATTCCAAAAACAAACACAAAACTGGAATGCTGAGACAAGGCTACATTAGATGTATGTTAACTGTCAAAGGCTTCACATGAAATATAAAAGTGGTGCAAAATCATCATCGCAATTATCTGTAAAGATCTACTTATTTACAACTGACAAAAGACAAAACAGAGCATCTTCACGAAACGGGGTGTGACGATACACTCTGGAGACGAGATGACACTCGATACTGGGTTCAGGAGAATGAGACAAGATGATATTTCACATTACTTTTATGAAAATTAAAATGACAAAATATGTGACCCTGCTTACATACTGTCTGTCATCTGGTTGCTGTCGATTATTTCCACCGGGGAACCAAAATGCTGCCACATAATTTAAAAGAGGTGGGGGGATCTTCAACGAGAAACACGAGAAATCTCATCATCATCGTCACACCCTGAGTAGTATTACTAATTCATTGCTTGTTTTAACTGACTCGCTTTTAAAAAAATGTCTAACAGTCAGGTACACCAATATTCCGAATAAATTTGTACAAAAAGCGCTGTATAATCTACTAAATAGATGCTGATGTGTCTGTACACCGAAAAACAGAAAGAGAAATGAGACTGACATGTTTTGGCAAAGAAAGGACAAATAAAATCTGTGCGTGGTGACCAGGGTATCTTATTGAATGTTTTGAGCCGTTACAGGAAACCTGATGGGGAGGGAGGATTGTGCTGAACTGGCAGATGGATAAAACCTCTGGGACATCAACGTGATAGGCTGTTAGAGACTGTAAGTCACATACATAGAAAATCTATCAGTGAATCAGTATTTGTACGCCACGGACAAAAGGAATTCTTTGTCTTCCGAATCAATCAAATCTAACTCATTTCATGGTGGACTTGTTTTTTGCGTTTCCATTAATTGACTTTGTTTTTCATTTTGCAAATTTAGACAGGCAGGATGACAGTGGATCCCTGATGTACGGTACCTACATGTATATATCAATACAGGGTAATTCACACTGTAACATTAAAACCTAAAACATACTACTTAGTTATGACTATACCATTTGATCCACTCATATCCTGTTTTCACAAGACTGTAGGATACAAACAATCCAATGGACCAGTCTTCCCCGCTGTCATTAGTAATTCTCACTAACATCTGCTCATACAACGCTATTTCTGTCATAGTCTCAATCCATTTTCTAAAGTCTGGTGCAGATGTACTTTTCCATAGCCTGAGGATATTTCAGGCTGCTGACATCCCGACCTTTAGAACTGTACAGTCAAGTTCTGACACTCCTATTACTTGTGTTTGGTCACCCAAAAAACAGAATCTGGGTTGGTATCGCTGTGTGCGGACGAGTGAGGGTTTGGATGCATTGATTGTAGGGGTGTGACGATACACTCAGCTCACGAGACAGAGACGAGAAATTATATTGGGTTCACAAAAACTACACTGAAAGTGAATGACTTGACCAACAGACATTTTTATTGCAACAAGTGGACTCAACTCTGTTACACAGGCTCGACGTAGCAAAGGCGCATTACCGCCCCCACAGGTCATAAATATTAGTTCACAAATCTTGCAAGACAGATTTTTAACGTGACGAGAAATATCGTCAAGTTTAATCGTCACACCCCTAATTGATTGTGCTAGAAAAGACATGAGTGTGTTTTTTTCATCCTGTAGCGCAAACTAGTGGTGGGTAGGTTCGACCTTTCCTGGACCAGGAAAGGTCGAACCTACCCATACAATACCCATAATGTAATGCAAATAGCGGTCATCCATATAATTTGAAAAAGAGTGGAAATGGATGAAATATGTCCATTTTCAGCAAATATATGGAAGAAAAACATATTTTTACACATATCTTTGTAACTGTTGGGTCGATTTGACCCAAGGGCTGGGTAAGGGTTGAAATGAGTGCACATACATGGGAAATCTCCATAAGCTGACAATCACACAGTCACAGCAGGTAGCAGGAACGCTGTTCTAAACTTACTTTATCTTTGCACTTTGAAATGTTTGCAGAGACAGTAAAACAGCTTTTCCTTACGGCGAGAGCGACTAAAAATCATGGGATGCAATTGGTGCACAGGAAAATATTTATTTGCTGCAGAGAACTGTGGAGTTGACTTCGCTAGTACAAGTATGTGCTGTTTTGTGTACCAATTAGTATTACATAAGATCAGCCCACTGCTTGGGGTGCTTTGGGGGTTCAGAAAGACTTATTAGTATGTCTCATTTAGTTGTATCAGGGATGGGAATTTTGATGAAAGAGGGTGCTGCAAATATTTTCTGCTCATTATATACATGCACACACATACACGCACACACACACACATACACAGAAGCATATGTACTGCCAGTCAAAAGTTTGAAGACGCTTTCTCATTCAATTGATTAAGAACGTGTCCAAATATCTGGCTGGTCGTGTGGAAGTGTGACTGACTGAATCTTCAGCTGGTCTGTAAATGACGTAGAAATGACCTGTGGATATTTTTGTGCGTCTCTTCACATGCAGGAATTTGCACCAAAATTAGCTGTGAAAATTTGTCTTTGAACTGAGCCAATGTGCACTGAAAGGCGTTCAAGTGTGAACTTAAGAGACTCGATGGACAACTGCATGTTCAACTGATTAGGATGTGATGCCAGATAGAACACTAGCTCTCAATCTACCAGCCCATCTACGTTCCCACCCTCACCTATGCTCTGGATCATGACTGAAAGAATACAGTAAGAGGTGAAGAGCTTTTGGTTTTTCGACTCTCCTGTTTTTGTGGAGCTATCTCAGTTTTTAAGTTTTCTTCCTGCCCTGGTGGCTTCGTTTGCTTTCAGCGTTGTTTGATTCCTGCCCACTCGCCACGGTGCAGTGATTCTGTTTTCAGCTGATTTGGTGTTTATTCCGTCCTCGAGCCTGTTCTCAACCTTGTCTGTTGATCACTGTATCCTGTTTTCCTTGTGTGATTTCTCCTGCACTTTGGATCCGCTTCTAAGCCACCAGTTTTACTCCATTTGTAAAGAGATGCAGAGAGGACAACTTGCTGATTATTTATTCCTGTCATTTTGAACAATATATCTATTAACTGAATCCAATTACTCTATATTTGAATTTTAATTCACTTATTATCTCTCCTGACTAACAAATCAGTGGTTACTCCTCCCAATGACAATCTCCCCTCTTCGGTCAATACCTGAAATAGTAGAGCACAACCAGACCAAGTAGAGCAGCAGGGTTGATAATGCATCTTATGGCCCATGAAATGCTTCCCTGAAAGGTTTACACAAACTGCAACCATAACTGTGGTATGCTTGGGGGCGTCGAACACACACTGACATCAGATTTCAATGTATACAAAACGGTGTGGAAGAGGTGAGAAGAGCGAATCAAAGCATTCGACTAGGAACGCATATTGTCATGACAGTTGTCAGATGATTCTGAACAAAACCTGAACTGTGACCTCACTCAATGTGATCATTGGATCATACTTCTGCTGTGTGTATGGCCACAAGAAAAAAGTGAACATGGACGCAAAGGCACCATGTGGTTTAGAAGAATCTGAGGAGGAAAGAAAAAAAAGAGCGATCCATTGAGAACTCATGATCACAACTTTAACAGCAGATAAATCTAATATAATCACGGCTCAGGGCCCTGGGGTTATATGTCAAGAGTGAGAGCGGGAGACATGTGAGGGTCATTAGGTGGTCTCAATGAGGAGCCCATGGGCTGACAAGGGTGAATATTCTATGTGAATCCCCCTTCCTCCTTTTCTCTCCTTCTCTGGATGGGTGTGGTGAAAGGACTACAGTAGAGTTACTGTTTTTATTTTTGCCCAGCTCGATCACTCCTCTTAAAAGTGAAGACTACCAAAACATTCTCTAGGGCTACTTGACAACAATGTGCAATTTATTCAAGTCTCACGAAAACAAGACAAGACACACCATGCAGGAAGATACTTAATCCAGAAGCGAGGCAGAGGACGGGAGCGGCCAAGCAACCAGGTGGTGTGGAGGTCAGAATCTCAAATATCTATATGAATTTGTACATGTACTACAGATGTGTACGGCCACCTTGCAAGTTATGAAGGTTTAAGGAAATCAGAGAATGAGAGAAATGAGAATGATGTTTTGTGGCCTAAATGAGCAGTATCCTAACGACACTGAAGAATTATCACTTGTCTTGTGCAAATGGTCTGGTTCCTGGGAGGAGTTCTATATGCAGAAAGTGACACTAATCATCAGCCGTAAGTAGGAAAGACTTAGCAACAAAACAAAAAAAAAGAATCCACAGGTGTGTGCATATTTTCCTCAGACATATTTTTTACGCCTCAGTCTTCAGCTTGTACACGGTTTATTTCCCACTGCACCTTCCCATCTCTCAACCAGCTGCACAGATAAACATCAAGGCATTCAAGTGGAGAACAGAAAGATCCCCGATGGCAGCCTGGGGTAAGAGCTCATCTAATTACTACAAAACACTTCTTTGGGCCTGCTGCAATCTCTCTCGCTTCCTTGTACCCCTCCCAAACCGTATGGTTTCACTCCTCTGGACCATTGTGAGTCTCCACTGAATTTAACCACAAATTTGAATCTGTGGATTTCAGCCAGGGAAGACATAAAAGAAAATCCAAGAGAAAGTATTATTTATTTGTGGTCATTGAAAGACGTAAAAAAAAAATGTAAAAAAAAAAGCTTAGTATTGACCAAAAAAAAAAGATTTATTGTTTTCCCTTGTGTGAGACTATGCAACTGTGGTTACATTGTGGTCATCTGTAAAAACTCACCAGTGAATCATCTCGACAAGAATGAGAAAAACAAGGGTCCGATTGGAAAGACCATAAGCAATTCACTGATCGAGTGAAGAAAAAGAGCAGAAGTATGTGACCAGTAAACAAGGGATGATATGAGAATCAATGTCCCTAGAGGAAGGGACCCATGTGAATGAGCTAATGGCTGTTATTTTGTGGTTATAATTTGACTATTGCATTGTGCAATCATTCGAAAACGACTTATTCATGTAAATGCGAAGACTCGCTTACTGTGATACACTAAATTCAATCACTGGCTTTATTTGCTTTCACATTCAAGAAGAAAAAAAAAATACAATATTTCCTGTACGGGACAATATAACCTGTCCAACCACAGGACAAACATTTCTTCCCCTCATCTAGCTCGTTTCGACAAGTAACTTATTTGATTGGTTGAATTGCTCTGTTCATACACTCATATATCTTTCTTTTCCTTCTTTTATTTTTATCTCCTGCCTACCTCTTTCTCACTCGCAGGTTATTTCTCCTCCAGGAGCCAATCTAACTGTGATTGATCCACTCATCTCCTCTGCCTTAGAGTGTCAAGAGGTACAAACCATAGTATTAACATCATCAATAAAACAACAAAGAACAACACTGGAATTATCACTGCTGAGGAATTAAATGAAGAAGAGCATTATCTTGGATCTCCCATACACATTCAAGTAATGTACACACGCATATTGGAATGGAATCTAGTGCATATTTATGACACTATTCCAATTAGAAACTGCCAGTTAACTTATCCTTATTCATCGTGTCTATCCAGCATTTGTTAGATTCCAATGAAGCCCATGCTGTGTCTACGCTGACTGCAAGTATATCAGTTGGATTGAACATGAAACAGGCAGTATTGAAACGTCTCACTCTTCTTGTCTCAGCACATCTTACTCAGTGGGTCTTAATCAACTGCGATCAGGTCACGGTCAGCATTCGCCTCATCAATTTATCTGATTGGCATATTAATCCTACTATTGACAGGAACAACTGAAGTTTCAGAACAAATAATTGAAACTGCACATCCGTGGGAACAGAAAAGCCCATTTCCGCTGTGTGGTCACTGATAGTCAGCACAAACCCATTCAACGAGGGCACAAAATAGATACTTTACAATGTACTTTTGCCCTCATACCTTTCCCATCCCCACTCCAAACCCAAATGCCTCTCACAGCTGTGTCTGCTGGTAAATGAGTCACTACCACCCCCGAAAATGGTATCAGTCCTGACCCTGTCTCTTCATCCTACCTAAACCACGTCTACTTCAGACATACATCTGTGTGGGAAGTTAGTCATGTTCTCTCGTAGAGATAATAGTAAATAGTAATTAGAAAACATGCCGAGGCCGTCACACACTCCGTACAGACGAGAACACAACGAAGTTCCACAGCTTTTGACAATTCTCTTCCTGCAATGTTCCTATCGATTCCATGACTAGTACGGGGAAGAGGCTGGCGGCAAATGTCTCTTCTTTTATAGATGTGCTCCGATCGAGACTGGCTACGTATACAGATATAACATCATGAAATACAGGAAGATCTAAGTCAGTATGCCTCCTCACCCTCAAGGCAATACTGACTCACCTTTTATAGATTACCGTACACACAAGTGTCTCAAAGTCTCACTCTTGCATTTTCCCTCGCTCACTCACACACGCTCTCCCTCTCTCTCAAACACGTCTTTGGAGAAAAGCTTTCACCTTGATAATAGCAGTGGTTCTCTCAGCACACAACTGCTGACAGGTCCTGGCAGGGTTCCAGCCTTGCATTGTACTTTCGTTGATAGACTGTGGAAGTTGTTTAAATTTTACCGCTTGAGTCAGCTAGCATCACATCGATCAGCTAGCACCACATCAGTGGCCTTCTGATCCATGCTAAAGTACAAGGATTTTGTATGACAAAAATGTAGCCACCATGATTGTACTTGAGCCAGGAAAACTATGAATGAAACAGGAAACCTGTATACTCATCTACCGGTAATCCTTTATTTGTCCCTCAGCAGGAAATGTATGGTGTCACAGCAGTACAAAAAATGAACAGCATGTAAGAAGAAAAATGAGAGAAACAGTTATGCCTAAAGTACGAAGTATACCAGGGAGAAAAGAATACAGACAAGACCCTTGATTGACAATCAAGTATCGACAATTGGAGCTGACCCTGAGGGGGACATCAGGCTCTATGTTAATGGTCAAACCATAAGTCGTGTGAATTCATCAGTGATGATCATTATGCCGTGGCACTGAAATTTTACTGCATTCACTCAACACAATAGAGCAATGCATTCTGGAATGAATGTGTGTTGGGGAATGCTGATATTCAGACACATCATATGGGTGAAGCATTTTGTTCTACTTGAAGCCGCATTAAAATGCAAAAAAATAAATATATTAGCATGCTGTTGTACAGTGCTGATACGCTGTTCCTACAGCGGGACGCGGAACAAAACATGTGATGATAAGAACCATCACATAATCCACTGCTTTCAAATATAGCTTGTGGTACAGTTACATACTCACAAAGACTGATTTGTATACCAGCTGCATAGTCCCCATTGCTGGATGCTGCCTATTAATGCCTATTCTGCTGATCACTGTCCTGCACCCCCTGACCGCATTTTAAAAACTGTACTGGGCAGGTTTGGCAGGGCTGAGAGGTTTAGCTGGCGTGCATACAAGAACTACCTTCTGTGGGTAAAGTGGCCTGCACAGGCCAGTTGAACAAATTGGGCTCATACCTGGTCTTATGCTAATTGATGTATTTGAATCACGGGGCAGTATATCAGTAGTTTTACCAGGCTATATTTAGAAGGAGGGATGAATTTCTACACACGCACACGCACCAATCAGTGGGTGGATCAGTGATTGCCTGGTATTTTTCCAAAGCTGAGTATACTCACTATCAGCTGTGGAAAAATACCAGACAATCACTTTCAGCCTAAAATGCCCCGACGCACTGTAAATTTAAGTCTTCTTTGGTCCTGCATAAGTCATCAGTTGTTGGTAAAACTGAAAGACATCTGGAAAAAACAGATCATCCCCGGCATATCAAGATTATGGTCATTTAAAAAAAATTTGTCATCCAACTATAACTGAGTTGTGTCACAAGGTACTATATTCATACAAGGCACTCAAATACATAACCTAATACCAAGTTAAAAATAATCTTTAAAAAAACATTTCTGAAACCCTATTTCATGGATTGAAATTAGTCTCAAAAGGTTAGAGAAATGAAAATAGAGAAGGGGTGAATTCTGTCACTTTAGCAGGCATGTTTGTGTTGTTTCCTGTTGTGCCCCCTGCAACCTTTTCTTTGTAAAAGGGACTGCCCATGCATTTGTGCCCTCAAAAGCTCAATCCCAACTCACCATTTTATCATGGTCCATTTAATGCATGAAAGGTCAAATGCATTGAATTAATTTTCAATGGAAAACAAGCTGTCAGAGCGGTGGAAACATACATGATTGTGGAGAGTGGTGATTTTGCACAAAATCCCACTCAAATCGGACTAAAAAGCTCCTGGTTCTCTGAACTTTCAATCCATTTGTTGACACCCTGGCTGACTCCCTAATGTGATAACAAAGGAAATAAATAAATTAAGCACATAAATTGGTTATTTACTTACTTTTTTTTTTTTTTTTCGTACACAATGTATTCATCACAACATTGCGTAATGCTGAAAGAGATTTGCCCGGCTATGTTAAGAGCTCTCTTAAACTCTGAACATTATGTTCATGTTCTTCTTAACAGTGGGTGTACACTAATGTAGAAGACAAATCATGCGGAAACAAGATAATCAAGATGACGGGCTTCTTTTTTCATATTTATGTAAGGTTTATGTTGCTTTCAGTTTTTTGCGGCGTTACAATGGCAATGGTGAAAGAAACACACCACATCGGTACACACACACACACGCACGCTCTTGTATTACGCCTCCGTTTATTTTTAGAAACTCCGAACTTGAGGAGTCAAGTTTC
>JBBMJM010122590.1:0-13882 GCA_037832705.1 Centriscus cristatus
GAGTAGAAGGAAGTTACCGTGTGTGAAGTGTATGACGCTCATAAAGGTTCATGAAGGGTTTCGGAGTCAGGTAGTTCTCCATAAGGAGACTGAAATAAATGTGTGTGTGTGTGTGTGTGTGTGTGTGTGTGTGTGTGTGTGTGCGCGCGAAGCCTGTAGTTGTACCTGCTCTCACCGCAGCTGCTTCCGTGAAGCCAGAAATACCAGATTGGCTGAGTCACCACTCGTGTTTGTGTTGGTTTCTTGTGTCTCTGTCTTGTGTCACGCTCACGCGGTGCAGAGGGAAATAATAATTCATGGTCACGACGACGACGTGTTGGCTGATCGGTTGTTTTATCCAAGAGGGTATCGGCAGCGTTTTATTTATCGAAAACTGTCCACATGCAAGAGTTGAAATGAATTCAGGACAAGTTGGTTCAAGTTTTGGATGTTTGAACTGTGGAGTCATTCATTTTCTTCCCTGTTTCTTTGATGCATGAATTGAAACAAATCGCTGGGTTGTTGTTCATTCATTCCTACTGTCGCAGACAGAGAACGCGTTTCTTTCACTGTGGAGTCAAGGACCAACTGTAATTGCTCCAATGGAGGATTGGCATCATGTGCTTAATCCTCCCCGAGGTTATTTTCGATGATCGGCTGGGTTTTATCGTGTCCTGCATTAAATTTCCATTATCCACTTACTCTTCTTTTGAGCATCCGCAGCCTCCTCATCCCTCTGGCATCGTCTTGCCTTGCAAAACAGAAGCTGCGATGGATTCAACTTGTAACGGTTTTTGTTTGGGAAAATCTTGCATGCTCAGTTTTTTCACTTTGAATTCATCAGTAGGAGAACCACAGGGGGGCGCTGTGGTGCATCGATAGAGGACAGCGATGGACACTAGAGGTCGTGATGACGAGCAGTCATGATTCGGCTGCATTTTTAAATCTTAAACAACTTAAACAACGACATAAATTCATCGAGGCTTTGTGTTATTGTTTATTCACGCCCCCGGCTGCTTCATGCTCATCTGCACCTGCAGCGCACTACAGGAAGTGCCGGAACTGTCGGTTGCAGCCCTGATGTTCGGTGCGTGTGTCCTGAGACATGTCGGTGGACGAATACGCTTTGACTCTGGAGGCTGATCTGTGACCTCGCGCTGACTCGTGCTCTCCCACATGCCCACACCGTGTGTGTGTGTGTGTGTGTTGTCAGTCTGCTGGGGCTGATAGACGGCGTGCGGTTTCTCCTCGACACTAATCTGAGACACACGTGGAGCCCAAACCCGCCATGTGTCTCTGGTAGGAAGTGCGAAACCCCGGGACTTCCCGTCTCTCCGAGCTATCGGCGGGCACAGATGCAGCTCGCAGCAGCCACACAGACACACACCACCCCCCCGCCACAAACCGCGAAAAACAATGACTCAACAGCTTAGTGATCAACCACAAAGACGCACGCTGTGTCACAGCCGAACACCAGCAGCGTCTGAACAAATCAACTTTGGTGGGTGAGTCCGGCATCGCTGCGACGGAGTGCTGGACCACACCCAGTACGTCATGACTCATCGGGCCCCTCTGTTTGACCGTCCATGCCAGCAGAGAGGGAGGGGAGATGGCGAAGAGGAGGAGGAGACACACACAGAGAGAAGAACACACAGATGACTGCGCGGCGGGCGGGACTCACCAGCTCGACTGAACCATAGTGTTTCCTGCTGAAGTCTCCGCGCCTGCAGCCCAAGTCCTCCGAGGCAGAGCTGGAACACAAACACATGGTCACAAACTCGGCCAATTCCCCTCCCGGCTGGGATCTTCTGCTCCTGTTTGTGGCCACATGTCGCACACAGTGTTGTGTTCATGCTGAAAAATCTTCATTCTCATCGACCAACTCTGGTGGAGCTCCGAGCTCCTCCAATCATCGATCTCCTCTGATAAATTCACTGATCATCTTTGTCTCTGACAGTCAGATAGTTGATTAAAACAATCAGCAGACACATTGGTACACAAGTCATGACCTCTGACCTCTTGTTTTTCTTTTTCATTTCAGTAGTAAAACCAAAACCATCTGTCCCTGGGTGGGCTCTGACCCCCGACCTTTGGGTTAACGGACAGAACCACTAACCACTGCACCACAGAGACAGTTCCCTGCTGCTGTTGTGGAGTTGTAGACACAGATGATGAACATGAGGAAGAATCCTTCCACAGATTCCTGGATCCAGAAGGTTCCAGAACATTTACGGTAATCATCTGGTCCGTTAACATTTCATTAACATGGAGTTACTTTACCAACAGACAAACAAACAAACAAACGTACGTCCTTGGCGGAGGTAATCAGCACCGTCGGTGTCAGCTGGGCTCAGGGTGTTTTATCGTTTACGGTGAAGCAGGTGAGAGGAGTGAGCCGAGGCTGACGTTTGATTGATCAGGGGTCAAGAAAAGCGACTCAGACGTTTCTGCGCCAAAGTCGAGACTCCACACCCACAGCTGACAAACCACAGAGGACACGCCCACGATGAAACTCTCAGTTCACGTTACCACGCTCCAAACGAAGCCCCGGGAGTCGTCGCGGCCAAACGTGTCGACTGTGAATTAGCTGACAGCTGTCGATCACTGATCGGCCTTTCTTCAGGCACGGTGATCGGATTACGATCGATCCAGTTCGAACCGAGAGGAAGAATCGCGTCAGAGAGCGGGGAGAGACCCAGAGGAGCACAGAGGAGAGAGGACACGACGTCTAATGTGATCCATGAAGGTGTCTGCACGTCGGGCGTGATTGGACCAACGGCCGTCGGGGAGGGGTCAAACATGGCAGGTGATTTTGGAAAGAGGCTTTTTCCAAACCACAAGTGGTGCCTTCATGACGCCACCCCACACACACACACACAGACACACACACACACACACACACACACACACACACACACACACACACGTGGCCGTGAAGTCCAGTCGTGTCTTTACATCTCATGGACGAGACTCAAACCGGACGACGGCGTATGAAACTATCCACCTCTGTGTGTGACGGTTCGAGGTGTTCCACCCCCCTCGTCCCCCCACCTCCACTCGCCCCGTCCCCGGTCAGGTTTCTCTCTCTCTGGGAAACGCAGGCGACGTTTATACATAATGTAGGTTGAAGCGTACAGGACGGGTCTTAAAGTGGGGGAACCATCAGCGCCTGGAGCTCTTTCACAACACGCGCGCAGCTTTAACCTTGACGCGCCCCCCCCACTTTTGATGAGGAAGGGTCTTTGCGTTCGACGCGGCCATCCTCTGACAGCGGGTCACGGAAAGGGCGGCACCTTGAAGAGGGATGATGGAGCGATAGCACCCCACCTCCTCTGTCCAGCCTTAATGAAAACGGCTCTATCTGCAAGCGAGGCTCCTCTCTGCCATGTGGAGAAAGATCACCATGTGACTTGGGGGGGGGGGTGTAATGACACAGGTGTAAGCTGCACCTCAAGAAAATAAAAGCCCAAAAAAAAAGAGAACAAACACCGATGCCAGAATGAACAGAATTTGAGGTGGATGAGGAATATTTGTGAGTGTGTGTGTGTGTGTGTGTGTCTGTGTGTGTGTGTGTGTGTGTGTGTGTGCAAAAACACACATTCAAACTGAGCTGGCACCTATTACACAGGTGTAAGATGCGAGTGCCTCCAGTCGGCTCTCAGATGAGGGTTTGTGAGATTCTCTGCAGTTCTAACTTTTTTTTTTTTCTCCGTGTTCCCTTTGGACTTTGCAGCAGCAGGAAGGTAAACAGACACAGACAAGAGACTCTGAAAGAGAAGTCGCTCCGAAAGCCAAAAGGTAAAACAGGATATTCATTGCTCAGCCGCTGTCGTCGGAAAATGGAAAAGGATTTTGTCTCTCACCTCAGTGAGACACAAGAAACAAGAAAAAAAAAAACAGCTCCATGTGTAGAATACATTCACATCTGGCAGACACATCTGTGATAATTCAAGGGCCCGCAGCAGTTGGACGCGACTACAAACCGACCGTCCCTCGTGGGGAACAGCAGCCTGGATGAATCACTTCAGGAACTTTCATTCAATCCATGTCATCAGCAGGTTGTGACGCCGTTGTCAAACGTCATTTACGACGATTCCTGACACGTTGGACGTCATCCATCGTGTCCTCTCTCCTCTTTCTGCAGCGTTCGGGTCATAAGAACTAAACGACATGATCTCTGCGTGTTCAATGTCACTGCCAGGGAAGAAGAAAACGGATCTCTCAGGGGGTTTCTGAGCTACTCACGGCCTTTTATCACCCGCTGCGGGGTTTTTCCTTCGTGACACCTCAAACTAATGCCTGCTGGGAACTCGGAAGGAGCCGTGAGCCGACAGGAGGAAACAGTCTGAAGCACAACTTCATCCCACAAAGAAAGACAACCAGTGAGAGTCTGCAGAGATGGAAACAAACCGAGCAGCATCAAACAACTAAATCAGTTTGAGAATGAATCCCACAAATCGATCACGCACTGGGTTCATGTTCCACCTTCTTCTGTTTTTAAGATAAATATGATGACAGATGAGCTATCACAGTCGTTCTGCATGTGAACTCAGCTGGACACTTTGATCCAGATGCTTCTTCCAGTGTAGCAAGACACTTTACTGTCGGCGCTGCGTCCACCTCCAACTGAAAGGGATGATATGAATAATTCATCCTTCTTCCCCGTGCATGCTGTAATGTCTGTTCTCTCTTTCAATTCACAACCTGCTGACTCTCTGCTGCACCGCTGGCAAAGTAGGAAGACACGAGCCCAGAGCCCCGCACGGCCACATTCTCATCCTCCGTTATACTTCACGTCAACTGAAGCCGTTAGACGTGACTGCGTTTGTAAAAAAGATATCAGATATAAAAACCGGCTGAGAACCTCCACCAGGACCGAATAAAAAAAACACAATTGTTGCTACTTTTTTTGACATTTAAGTCTATGGTGCTTTTCCTCTCCCCACGAGACAACTCTCCAACAAGTTTGGCGTAAATCGCAACAAACACACGCGATGTGACGCGAGTAATAAAACAGGAGCTGCGCAAAAAAAATCGCCCTGGTGGAGTCCACTCCGCCGGAGACTTGCGGATTCACCGACACTCACTTCACACACGGCCGAAGTCGGCGACAAAGAACTAATTGGTGCATTGCAACACATGTAAAAAACAAACAAACAAACAAGCAAATAACCCGCAATACCCGAGCAGTGTGCGCACGATGATCTCATCCAAACACTTTACGCACCGAAAACGCACCGGCGGATCTCTGCGTAATGTGCTCGGGGGCTCGTGAGCCCCGCAGGAGCGTCGACGCAACAGATGAGAGGACATGCACACAGACACAGGCGGGGAGAAGCTGCTTTACCGCTGATTGAAAGTCAACAGTTTGTTGGAGGCTGGATCCACACTGTTCATGTCCCCATGCGATGTCAGTCCAGACGACGACAACAACAACCACCACCAACACCACCCCCCGGTTGTGTTTCTCCTCCAGCTACGAACGCATGAACATCACTGCGGCGCCAACAGCTGATCACAAGCCCGGTAGGTGGTCGGAGTCCCGGATGGTGTCTCTACAGTGGCATGATGGGGATGGAGCGGAGCTACTGAACCATTGGAGCTCTCTCTCTCTCTCTCTCTCTCTCTCTGTGTGTGTCTCACACACACACACTCTCTCTCTCTCTCTCTCTCTCTCTCTCTCTGTGTCTCACACACACACTCTCTCTCTCTCTCTCTCTCTCTCTCTCTATAGTAAATCCACCACTTATCGCTGGAGGCTCTGTCGAGCCGAGAGAGAGAGAGAAGGGAAAAAAAAACCCTCATAGCAGCATTTTCTGAATCGCCTTTTCACCCTTTGACATTTGACATCACCTGTTACATCACCGCCAATTATATAGAATTCTCCAGTTGCAGTATCCTCAAGCCAAAGTGACGTCAGGATGCAAGAAAGAGGGGAAAAAAACAGCAGCTTTTCAATGAATCTAACGAGAGATCGAATGAGGTGATTTAGTCAAGTTTTTTGTTCAATACTGTTTATTGAGGCCATGTGAAGACTGAGGAGGAAATGAATGAAACTGTTGAAACGTGATAAGAAACCTCATAGTTTTGATGGTAAAATGACTCGGTGATAATTGGCTCTTTGACTCTCACTGTGAACCCATTTGACTGTTCACGAACTAATTGCATCAGCGGTCGGAAGCCTGAGTGACATTATGTGACTCCACAATCAGACAATTCTCAGATGCCGTGTACGAGGAGAACGGGACTAAAGGGCAGATTCCTTCTGCCGCTCCCCGGTCAGTCCGGGGAACGCTCCGGCTGTTCACGACCGTAAGTGTGAATGGGTGAATAAGGCAACATGGACTGAGGTGAACAGATACAATCATTTCACCTTATTCTCCATTCGCGTGTCTACACAATTTACCTGTAGAAGAAGTAAATTACTGTCAATGGTCAAATGGACATCATGTAATTACCACTTGTGAACACAGAGGTCGCTGTTTCTCAGTAAGATCAATACAGCTGTGTTGCGCGTACCTTCATGAACACACACATAACAAAACTATTAAACGTGGCTTGAGGGGGTTGTAACCATGGCGACAGCAAATGTTTGCTCAAACCTGTTGTGTCTATGTGCACGTGACACTACAGGATGATGAGCGCTGCGTACATGAGCGACAGGCCACAGTCAGGACCAACACGGTAGAAAATGTGAGGTTAACGTTTCCGGACTTCGCTCCTCATGACAAAACGATCTTTGTGTGTCTTTGGCTTCACTGATCCGAGCCAATCGACCGTCGCTTCATCCTACTGGGTGAACCGATAATCCCACTCAGCGGCAGGTCGCCAGGTGACGAGGTCATCGGCTCTGCTGATCCATTGGCTTCTCTCTCTCACACACGGCGAGTGAATTACCTCTTTCACAGCATTTAGAAGTAGACGTTCGTCGTGCTCAAGAGTCGGTAAAAAAGCAGTTTGGTGACGTGATAATGGAGGGAAACTGATGTGTGTGACGTGTGTGTTCATGGGGCAGAAACAGGAATGTGACTCGCAAAGGTTTAAATCAAACACTAGATTATTGTAGTTGAAGTAAACTAATTCACAGATGTCGTAGTGACACTCACATTGTACATGAATATTTTAGTAGAACGCAACATTAAAGACATGTTCGGTTGAAGATGTGAGTACTTCTGAGTAATGACGATGCTTTTATTTACATCCTGGAACCTCCAGTGCCACAAATCGAATGTTCTTTTTATGGAGTTCAAGGTGATCGTTCAAGTACATTTGTGCAATAGAGTGTTGTTATGAACAAATGAGGCGTTTGCTACTAATCTTACACACACACACACACACACACACACAGGTGAAATGTGAGCTGAGGTAAATCTGACACCTTCACAGTGGCTCTGCATCAGTCTGCAGCTCAGTCCACACACACACACACACACACACACACGGGACAGAGGTGCGTGCAGGAATGCTCGGCTCAGGCTACACGCCACTCGGCCGTTCATCAATGTTTAATCAGTAGAACCCCCCCTCTGTGGCACCCCACACCAATGGAAAACACCTAGAGCTCCCAGCACACGTGGCCTTTCCCATTTCTGTGTGTGTTTGCTGCCTGTGTGTGCGAGAGAGAGGGGGGGGGGGGGAGAGAGGGAGAGGGAGAGAGAGCTGAAATAACAGCTCAGGTGGAAAAGATGCTGGAATCTGCAACAGCCTGAAGAAACCGTTTATGTGAAAGGACGCTGGAATGAACGTGACGCCTTTGTTCGGTCGCGTCGGGATCGACTTACAAACAACCTGAGATATGTGAACACCTCCTCTGTCTGATTGGAGCCTGAAGGCCTCACACACACACACACACACACACACACACACACACACAAACACACACGCACACACTCATGCACACACACACACACACACACACTCATACATGTTGCATGAACACTTCCATTGTTGCACATGCGCCGGCCCACATGACCTTTGCAAACGAGCCTCTGGCCGCTCTGGAGTCAGGCAGGTCACAGGGGGGGACCTCCCGCTCACAGACGGAGCCGGCGTGGGGCTTCGGGGTCGTCATCCTCCGAGCACGAGGCAGCGAGCGGGCGGATGCTGCTGCAGGTGACCAAAACAATCCACTTCCTCTTCCCAGAGAAACAAAAGGTGAATTCAGAGGCTGTTTCTAGAACATCTGACCCCTAAACAGGATTGAAGTCGACGCCAATATTCCCCAACACGTGTCACCTAAAAATATATTAAAATGTGGACACGAAAGTAATTTTTATCCTCAGCCGAAGTTGTTTCCCTGCAAAATGAAGAACACCGACAGAAAACAGCAGATACAATTGTTTTTCTTCAAACTGAGGATGAGCGACGGGTCGAAAAGCAGCGAAACGGACGTGATGACAAAATGGTCCGACCAAAGATCTTAAACCCGACGAGTTTGTGGACGAAAGGCGTCGAAGCGCTTGCTGAGTCGACGTCAAACGGACTTTTATTTCAGTGAGCCGAGGGATGAAAGGGCAGCATGTGTCACCGCATCTGCATCAAACGCTGCTGCGGGCTGTTAAACCCGGACCGGCTGGGTTCAGCTCACCCCCGGAGAGCGATCCATAACGCCGAGTGACCGGCGGGCTTTGTTCCTCCCATCGATTGAGGGCTTCGGCATGGCAGACAGGAGGAGAAACCGTCACGGTCAGCCTGAGGAACCGTCGATGTCTGTCGGCGTGTGTGTGTGTGTGTGTGTGTGTGTGTGTGTGTGACCTGCCCGTGATGGACTCTCCCAGGCTCAGCTTCAAAGGAGCAGGGTGTGTGCGGAGGCGTGTGGGTTTGGGATGCTCATGTCCGTGCCGGTGAGCGGCGGTGCTCAGTGCACGGGCGAGCTAAAGGTCAGTGCGTGCGTGCACGGCCTGGGAGCTCTCGACTCGCGCGCTGATCCCCGGCAGCTATGCAGCAGCCGCCGCCGTTCAATCTCACCCACTGTGCAGGTCGAAAAATACCAAAAAACGTCTTTCACACGAGCAAAAACATTTGTGACATGCATCCTGATGCAACAAGCAGCTGTTCTGATTCCACAGGAAGTAGCGATGAACAACACGACTCGCGGAAAGTTCCGGACACTCGGCTTTAGGATGAAATTGCACCTAAAGCGTTGTTTCACCTTTGGTGAACTTGACCTCGAAACGTCTGAACATATCCAAATGCATGGGGAGTTGAAGACCAAACATCTTCAACAGTGACCTTTTCCTAAAACACACGTGCACACACACGTGCAAACGATCTGGGTTCAGACTTTGGCCCTTTACGTTTGTTTCCACCAAATGGCAGCAGGTCAACATGCCTCCGCCTCTGTGAAATGTCTCCGGCGCGCTCATTAAAGGTAATCAGGCGAATTAACCTTTTGTCTGAAACAATGAGAGCAACCCTGGACACCACTTTGCCCTCAGCTGCGTGTGTGTGTGTGTGTGCGTGTGTGTGTGTGTGTGCGTGGCCATTTTCAATCCTGAAGACCGCTGAGTGTGAGGGTCGGAGCTCCGTCTATCTCCATTCTCAGCAATTTTCTCAGTTTTCACTTCACAAAGAAACACGCCAGAGATGGAAAATCCCTTCACGGAGTCCACCTACTCTCTAGATAAAACACTTCTGCCAGCACTTAATCCTCTCAGCAGAAAGTTGGGGACGACCGGATGGGCAGGTGTTTCATTTCCATTGAGCTCAATCAGCGTTTGAACTCGCCCCCACTTCAGTTACAATAAAAATGTCAGATAAATGGAAGGTTCAAACGAACTGCTGATGAAACCTCTTTCTTAAAATTACATTTCCACAAACTGGACAATGGGACCACATCAGAGGATCCACATGAAGAGTCTGCCCTCTTGTGGTGGTAGATTGTATCGCAGCTCAATGACTGGATGACAAAAGTCAAAGTGGACCAAGTCGGTCCTGCATCTGTTTTGTTGAGTCTGGACCCTTTACAATCGGGAATAAATATATTTATATGTGTTTGCTTTGTCCTCAAAACAAAATACAATTAATTGTTGGTAATATATCTAATTCCAAAACAATTATTCTGACAGTCCATAAAGAGAACGTGTTGATAACAGCAAAAAAAATAACGTCCATCCACATTCCATTCCTTGAACCCTCCGAACATGCTCTCATCCCAGGTCACCAGATCGATCCCAGATCAGACCCGGGATCAGCACCTGACCGCGATTTACTTACGAGACGTCATCTTTTAAGACTTTACTTTCTCCTAAACATACCAACAGGAGCATATGTGTTTTCATCAGATCGCTGAACACACACACACACACACACACACACAAACAGAACTCGACCAGTTCTTTCCCTCTGTTATCTCACGTTCCACTCGTGCGGCACCTTCATCGCTCACCTTCGAACAAGGAACACCTGCAACAGCAGAGGGCGCTATTTCTCCTTCGAGCACAACTTACATATTGTTACTTTAAATTTGTGCTTATGCCCACGTTAGCTCCAGTAATCAGGAACACTGAACAGGTACAATATTTAAAATAAAGTCGGGTTTAGGCTAGGTCACCATGGCAACGTCCACTGACCGCCACCGTCCACATGAGACCGAGTCTTTGTCCTCAAAGCACAAATAAAAGTGACGACAGAAAATGCTTTCTACAAAACGGTCGCACCTAAATAGCAACATGCAATATAATGCTTATAATCAGGAGGCTGGGTGGGGGGAGCGTACAGTGCACACAATTTTATTTGAGCCACAACCTCGTCTGAAAATATACGCAAGCGTTCATTCTTTCGCCCACAGTGGGGAGGGTTTTTTTGGCTGGCCGCCATCCAAACCGCCCCAGTAACCCTTCACAGGCTCCACTTCCCCTCTGTCTCTGGAGGACGGGTGTCTGAGGGCGCCGCCAGGGGCAGCAGGCTGCGCTTGGACCCTCCCGGAGCAGCCACATGCCACGTGTCGATGTCCCTTTGAAATGTCTTACTACGGCTCGTCGCCACCGCCTCATCAGTGACCTTCATACACCCCCCCCCAAAAACAAAAACAAAAAAACGTATGCAACTTTGAGAGAAGAAGAAGAGACATGTGACTTGTGGCTGCACTCGAACCGGCCCCATCTCAGTTGTACTCTCTCTGCTGGGTCTATTCCAGTCAACTATAATGGGAAATGTTTTTCCAGCTTTCCGGGGCAGTCCAGCGTTCTTCACCGTGCACGCTTGAAGCTGAAACCTTAAACGGGAGCAGATGTCCCGGTCCCAGTCAAAGACAGCGCACGTACAGTCTAATCAAGCAAAAGGGATTTTTTTCTGTATTTTTCTTCTCGTAATTGGAGTCGATTTTTCTGTCCTAACGAGCCGTGTGTGTGTGTGTGTGTGTGTGTGTGTGTGTGTGTGTGTGCGCACGCCACATCGTGTGCATGGCTGCGCTGTGTCGGCTTGTGCTGAGCTATGCAGCCACATATGGGAGTGATTAGGGTCCGGTGTTTATCAGACGTCGCTGAGGGACTGACTGTACGGGCCGAGCAGACCCGGCCTCTCTCTCTCTCTGTCTCTCTCTCTCTCCATCACACAGACACACACAGACACACACAGACACACACAGACACACACAGACACACTTTCAATTTTTCCAGCTGGAAACTCAGGACAATGGGAACGATATTGCCCAGATGACGTGCCCCTGAACGCACCGCCACTCTCCAGCCGGATCGATGAGTCCATTAGGTCGACGGACGGACACAAGTGAGGTCACTTGTGTCGAGATTCACGAGATTTTTAATTAAAAAAAACTGTCAATTTGTCTCCAACGCGCCTGAAATTCACCCAGGACAGGTTGAAGGGGAACTACTCCGGGGGGAGACAAGTCGCATCCACTTCAAACATCGTCCTTGTTGACACTTAGTGTATCAGTGACGACCGTCTGTGTTCCAGATTTCTGAAAGCAAGAACATTCAAGAGGGCGGTGTGGGCTGTGACCGTCATTTCTTGTCATTTGCAGCTTCCAGAGAGCGACGTGACAACCGCCCTCTCTGCTCCAGCTCCCTCGAACGCAAACACACACCGACCGCAGTGTGTGTGTGTGTGTGTGTGTGTGTGAGAGAGAGCTAAGTAACGTTCACAGTGTTCAAAGAAGTGCCTCAAGTCAGCAGAAATGTCAGCCGGCCCATCAATCCGCTCCCTGCTGGGAGTTTTATGACCGGAACGCAGAGGGAGACACACGCTTATCAGAACCACTGTCGACCGGAGAGTAAACCCGAGCGGTCCGTGAGCGTTCACATGTACAAACACTGCAAAAACATGTTCGTCGTCACGTCCTGCTTTGACGGACGCTCCGTTTGTAAACGTGTTGGAAACTCTCTCCCAGATTCTCTTCTGTTCATTTACACACACATGAACGCAGCATGATGCAGGCGGGCTACATCTGGATCCAGTCTCGTCTGACAGGCTACAGCAGGCCAGTTGGCACACGTCGTTATGAAACACTGCAGCTTTGGCAGCGGGGCGGATAGATGGATGTACAGCGTTTGAAAGCAAACGCACTGAAATGACCTGTTCACTCGGGGAGGGAGTGAAAGCAAACGTCCATCAGCTGCAGCGGCTGCACAAGATCTATTTTCGCTCGGTTGATGTGGCTACAGCTGCTTTAATGGAGGCCGCGCGCTCAGAGGTGGAGGGGAGGCATGTGAGGACGGTACGCGAGGAGCAGGAGAACACCGGCGGACCCGAGAGGTCGATAAATAAACAGCCCACATGTCGAGGCCCAGTAATCAAACTGTCCTTCTTACTTTGAGAACTCGGTGTATCTGTTAGCTCGGCGCTACGAGAGCAAACAGGAAGAGGTCTGAGTCCTGAGCAGCTCGTCGGGCTTCAGAAAATGAACCTCGGAGTGTTTTAGGTTTGTTTCCTCCCATGTCACAATGTGCAGATGATTCAGGAATTTAGTTTGGATTCTCATTCTGTTGGTTTTGATATACCCAGGCTGGTGGCCTGCTTTCTACCAAAAGACCACCAGGGGCAGAATTTAGGGGGCAGAGAGGAGTCAGAATATCTAGAAGTCAATGAAAAGAAGTGTCAAAAAGGTGTTCTCCAACCAACGGGATGCTAAAACCCAATGGAAAGAGAGGAGGGGGTGGGGGGGGGGGTTTAACCCTTTAGGTCGATCCACGTCTGCGGTGAATCCTCAGCTCAAACCTCGGACGGTTCCTGCTGACCGCAGGGGGTCTGGTCTGAGCTGCTACTCTGTCGACTGGATGACGACGTCCGCGATGGTGACTGGATACAGGAAAATAAATAAATCCAACCGAACACATCCAACCGGTCACAGCGGGGGAAACGGAGCTGCTTCCTGTTGCACGTTCACCTGCGACTCCAGCGACCTGCTGTCAGGGAGAATGTCTGCCGACGCTCGTGCTGGATAATGCTGAGTCATCACGAGGGGGAAAAAACGATGTGAAACTGACAAACGCCTGGAACACGGCACAACCTCGCGTCGTTCCCTTCCTCCGCCGCCGACAGACTTAGATTAGATCTCTATCTACAGGCGGTCAGCGACTGAATCCCGCCTGAGACAAAGCTCGCAACTTTCCGTCTCTGCGCCCGAGTTTTCCTCCTCGGGCTTCGGGACGGCGGAGTGCGGCAGCTGATGGATTGTGTGTTAAACCTGCTGGTGTCTGGGAGAGTCTGCCAGGAAGTGGACGGGGTGACTCAGGGTCCACGGCAGAGAGAAGGAGCTCCACAACCACGGAGAACCCGAGTAGAAAATAGAACACACGGGGGAATCTGAGCTCAGTAACATGCTCGTATATGGAAAGTGAGACCTGGCAGGCTCTCTCTCACACACTCACACACACACACACACACACACACACACACACACACACACACAGAAAGTTTTCAGCCATTATAGCAATGAAGCGAG
>JBBMJM010122597.1:0-13882 GCA_037832705.1 Centriscus cristatus
CACACACACACACACACACACACACACACACACACACACACACACACACACACACACACACACACACACACATACACCAGCCTCCTAAAAGCTAAGCTCCTCACTAAATATACCCCCAAACTGTGGATCTGACAGCGGTGTACAGTCACTGACAGGCAGGCAGCCCTGTGAGCTGCAGCTGAGCTTGTGTTAACTTTACAGTTTAGTCAGAAACAGCAGGCTGACAAAAGGTTACTGGAATGGAAAGACACAGAGGACCTATATACTGTGTGTATGAATATCCACAGATATATGTTTATTCTGGCTTCTACTCAGCGGTGTGTCGAGTTGGAGCAGTGGGACTGTAGCTTTGAAAGAAACAGGCTTCCTAATCATACTGGGTCAGCACACATGCACCTCAAATCCCAAATCCACCTATTCTTTTCTCTCCATCTTCATCCGAGAGACAAGAACAGAGAAGTGTGCTGCGGGCTGAATGCAGCACATGAAACTAGATCAATCCTCCATTCAGCTCTGAGCCGAAGGCGCTCAGACGAGTGAGCAAAGGAGTCGTAGGCGGGTTTGTCCTATCGCATTGGACCAGGCATCAGAGATGTGTCACATGCATGTTGAGCAGGACAGGGTTCAGGATCCTGTACGAGGCCTCAGAGCATCACGTTGGTGAGGAGACCACGAACCAAACTGTCCAAATAAAGACAATCACAGATAATAGATATAATCCATGAAACCTCACACACCCAACAAATGAAAACACGTCCTCTTCCTCACCTCTCCTCCCCAAATAAGTCAGTGGTGACTTTTCAGTCAGAGCACATACACAGAGATACAAAGAAATTCACTGGACAAATTAGTTCTAATGTAGCATCTGAAGGTGAAGGAGGATGTTTCTTTCTCTTCTAGTGTCAGGCTCCCAGTCACGCTCACCTCCTCCAGCTCTCATTCTCTTTGCACCTCTCACACATCTCAGTTTCATCCTGTTTCTCCTATTTACAGTGTTCTTCTTTGGCACACTCCGTCCTCTTCTTAAATGTTTCTTCCTCCCACCTTTTCTTTCTTTTTATTACTCCCTAGCTCGTCCGTAGTCACTTAATTTGTCGTTTAAACACCTCCTTCCTTGCTCACACGCATCTCTTTCTCAGCTGGATGGAAGTATGAGCTGGTCTCCTCCTCCTATTGCTGTCATCATCCCCGTCTATCATAATCCAGCAGCGTCTGCGTCCAACAAAATCATCAACTCAATGTCAACCACATCCAAATTAAGTTGCGTTCTTATTAACCTTACATTCCCTGCACACTCTGCACGTACCCTTCCAGCCTCGCTGTCAGTGCCTGATTAGAGTCTCAAATAGGGTTCCTCTTGTTACACCTCATGTCTTCTAATCACAACCACCCGGGACATACGCAGAAACCACCTGGAACAGAAATTCAATGTAACCACGGCTTGTGCACAAGCAACTGAGGGAAAGTGAACAAAAGTCGGAACGTAAACTAGAACAGTCCACAAATGGGAAATGAACCTCACATTGTTTCACATCAAGCCTGGCATATGAGGTGTGAAATATTCATCATCTACAACCTCGTTAAAAAGAAACAACGCGTTTTGAAAGAGTAAGAGTGGATGGGGCTGCAGGTGTGCTGAGAACGAGGTGCTCTTACCTTCAGTGTTTGGCAGCAGACAGACAGCAGGAGTATCCAGAGATGGAGGCAGACGCTGAGATCTGGAGTGCAACACTGGATATGTTGAACTATTGTTTCCCAGGCAGCGCCTCTCTCTTCCTGTTACTACCTCTCTCTCTCACACACACACACACAATGATTGTCTGAATGCTCTCCTCCCTCTGTCTCACTGTCTCCCTCACCTCCTCTCTCCTGCTCTCTCACTCATGTCTTCTCTTACAGGATAAGAGAGCAGCCTGGATGCTCAGCCTGTGAGGACGCTCGTCACATGTGGATTGTGACACAGCAATCGTATATCATACGCCCTTTCTTCCTTTCTTTCAATCACACACACACACACACACACACACACAAACCAGCTGACACACCGACACGCTCCACAGCAGCAAATGGGAATTCCAGCCCTGGATGTCTCTGCTCGCTCCATCAGGAGCTGACCAAAAGCTTGCAGCCAGTTTTACGAGGTCAGGGTTATAAAACTGTTAGCAGATTTAGTTTATTTAAAAACAACTGGCCCCAGTGGCCTTCCTCTTCACTCGCTGTAATGACATGAGGGGTGGGGGTGTGCAGGTGAGGGTGAGGTGGTGCGGGGGAGAGAGAGGAGGAATTCAACTGGAAATTAAATACCTCAGTAATCCCGCTTAGATGGGCTCGTCCAGTTGAAAGAATTAGTTCGTATACGGACCCTGTCATTTTCTCCACCTGGAGCGAAGTTGAATGATACAGTAATTTATGCAATCATCATGTCATAAAAATAAGACTTCATCCATCCTGTGGGTTCAGCTGATAGATAACTTATTTGTTTTGGGATGGATTTTCTTCATCTGTGAACAATTACATGATGGTGCTGCGCCTGTGTGTTTGGGAATGATGGAAACAACAGCAACAGAGCTGAGGACAGAGCAGATCCAAACTGTGATGACCTCATCCGTCACTCTCACATGGCTCAATATGAAAACGGACACAGGAGACAATCTAAGTTTGAAACTAAGGGACAAACCATGATGAATGGAAAGCAAATAATGATGATTGTAGCTCTGAGGAAGGAGGCTTCTCTGAGGCTTTGCTGTCAGTGTGTTGCATCAAATCCATCATTGTTCAGTGCGTTTTCTGGAATGTTCGACAGTGAAGGTGGAATCATGTAATAGAGGTGTGATGGAGGGAATCCAGAGGACGAGAAGATACACATCACATCCTCCTGAACCAAAATATTGGGGATGCATTCCTTCTACATGCTCCACACTGACAGGTTTGCAGGGGGCATGGCGAGCTGATGTACTTTTCAAAGCCTGTTTAAAGGTGAAACAGGCTGTCAAACGGTGTAGGAACCAGCAGCAACACAGAAAAACAGTGAAAAAGACTAACATGAGATGTGTGAGGGAGCATATTCTCAGAGCGGTACATACAAAAACACATGTCCTGGTATGCAGGGTCTACATTCTCGGGGGAAATAAGGGGAGCAGGCTGCACCACAGTAAGTAGGGCTTAGCAGGTCAAAAGTTTAAGAAGCACAATTACCTGAAAGACCTCGGCTGACCTCCAGAATTCTCACCTTCTGTTCCCTCACACACTCGCATGCACAAACACACACACACACACACGCACACCTTCGACAGAGGCGATTTACAGCCGGCAGCACGAGAGAGTGAAAAGTTATACACCACAGATCGGCTCCTGCAGAGAGGGGGAGATGGACTCATGTTAGCAGAGCACTGGCGCAGTGTCGAATTAAAAGGCTGTAACTCACCTGGACAGAATCTGACCACCTCTCAATGGCTTATCCAGCTTGTGTCCACACGAGAGGTGGTAACAGCAAGAAAATGGCCTCAGATAATGTATCATAATATCACACTAAGCGAGCGTTCAGCCAGGCCAAATGTGAATCCCATATGCGGAGGGAAGAGGGTGGGGTGAGACAGGAAAAGGCCAGAAGCCAGTGGATTGAGCAAAAGTGAGATGACATACCACCTTAAAAGCAGCTGACAAAGTCACTAAAATACTCGTGGAGAAAGTCGGTGTGACGTATCAGTGTCTAAGTAATGTCCCGGTATGACATCTGATGACAGGAAACCTGCTTCTGAACAGTATGACCAACACCCCCTGACAGCCTGGGAATCTTGAATCCATCCAGTGTTTGTCCAAAGTATTGCACCTGAATGAAAGTCCACTGTCCACGTGGAAGTTGAGACAATACCCCATGACTACTTACTCTAATGATCGGGCTGCAGGCCAGGTTACACCCTCATTACATCATAGACGCCAGTGACTAGTAAGAGCATGACATGGCAGTTGTCCCTCTCAATTGAATCCCACCTTGGCTATAGGCAACGCGACATGCTGTCCACATGAGCACGAGAAGCACTGATTTGACTGGACCTGACAGGGCGTCAGTCATCACAACGGGATTAGTCCAGCAGGGTCACATCACACCTGAGTCCTGCACTCGCTGGCCTGTGGGCATGGTGTCCCAGCTCCAACCACGTAGAAGAAGAAGAAGAGATGAAACAGTTGAATTCTTTGATTTAACTGGGATCTCCTACTCGTACCCTGAAGCCCGTCTGTCAGAAAGAACTAATATTGATTTTGAGCCTCGGTTAAATCTTCATGAAAAATGGAAGGTGTGTTTACTAGAACATTTTCATGTATTTATAAAAGTCCAACACTTTTTCTGTTCTCCACCCTGATTATTGTAAATCATCAGAATACTGTAAATGCATCATTTGTACTTAAACGGGGTTCAAAATAACTTGGCAAGTAACGGGTGTTTGCTGTTGTAATTGATGAATTTGCCATGCTTGCCTGGTCTATCACCTTGATGGGAGAATTTTTTTTAGCCTGTAAACCTACTAAGGCTCCTTGGAAAAGACGTAAATACATTAGTAGTGTGTGTCATTTGAAAAAAAAAAAAAAACTCATCAGTTTCTTTCCCACAAATTCCTCATATTGTAACCATTTGTGCTGAAAAGACCATTTGGATGGGTCTGTTCTGAGTTGTTTGTGCACGTTTACTAAGCTGCATGGAGCACATGGAGGTCACATGGTAGCATCACAGAAACAAGAGTGAATTGTACTACGTAGTGTGGAAGAATCACATCAGAAATAAGACTTTTCGAGAAAAGTTCTGGAATGTTGTGTTGTAACAGGAATAAACTTTGTCCGGGGGTTTATATTCCTTCCATATATCCAAGAGGACCAATGATTCAATGAAACAGGGGATAGCTGCTATCTACTGTGTGATTGATCTGTCCCAGTGGAGCTATCTACTTTGGGGTTCAATCTGCAATTTAACCCCCCTGCTATTATATACTGTCCTGTCACTGTTAAGAGTGAGAAACAAATCCACAAAACTACAGGGCTGACAGTGTTAGAGGCACACAGATTTACTCAGTTTCCTCCAACAAGTAACGATCCTGTACTTGTTCATTTGGCTGTTGCAGCAGCAGGAACTGACAACTTATCTCTGTAGCTGAGAAACCTGATTGTTTGTGTTCTCTGTGACAGTTATAACTGGTATAGAATAACTTCCTCTCCTCTTGAACAGGTGAAGAAAAGCTGCCAAAGAAAACCAATATTAGATGAATGTACCAGGTCTGGTTTTGGCTTCAGCAGGAAAAGCACAAATGTTTTGCTGTCAGGGATCATGTCTGGTGCAGGAGTAAAATGTCTGTATCAAAGAGAAGATTCACTTCTCTGATGATGAAGACACCGGTGTGTGCAGAGTGTACCTGATGAGTTTACCAATCCCATTCACACACAACTTCATTGATGTTGTAGTTATGCCAGCATTGTTCTTTTCAATGTGGGACAAGAACAGTAGCAGCACAGGGAGGGAGAAAAAGTGAGAGGGATGAAAGAAAGAAATTCACAGACAGAGATAGAGGGGGCTATGGACCACTGAGCAAGTGGCTAAGTGTTTCCCCATGTGGACCTGAGGCAGTGGCTGACCCTGTAAAGCCATGTCTAAGCCTGAACCCTCTCTCCCACCCTCTCTTGGTGCCAGCGCCCACAGGCACCGAGGAGTCACTGGAACGAGAGAGAGGCCAAAAACAGTCTGCTTAACTCACTTCATCTTCATAGAAGTGCTGTTACTGAGGGCCTCCAGTCTGACCCAGACACTTAGCAGGCTGCTTCATCTTCTCTACAGCCCTCCTGGGACAAGGGCAAACTCCAGCACTACCTGACTCCTTCCTGACAAGGAGCCAGTCGGTAGACTGACATCAGTTGTAGCCAACAGTTTGTTTTAATTTGTACATTCGACACAGAATGCATTAATGCAGGTTTATTTCTTCACTGGGAACCAAATGTTATCCACTACCTGAAGGTCCTGCTCTCACATATTTTCTCACAAATGCAAACATTCATTCATTCATTCATTCATCGTCTTCCACTTACTCCAGGTCTGGCTAGCTGACATAGGCTCATGAGGCGGCTTCACCCTGGACAAGTCACCAGCTCGACACAGGGCCACATAAAGGACAGACAACTATTCACACACTAATCTGCACCCACAGGCAATTTAGAGGAAGCCAGAGTACCTGGAGAGAACCCATGCAGACATGGGGATAGCATGCAAACTCCATAGAGGAAGACCTCCAGATCAGGAATCAATCCGGAGACACACATTAGATACAAACAGACAAGTTCAAATAGAAGCTAGATGAGAAGCAACTCTGGGCAACAAATGAGGGTCCTGACTTCACTAAACATGGATGTTCCACCCCTCTACCCACTGTCATGAAATTATACCTGGTAGGTTTTGAAACGACCATGTCTAACTCCGTTCGATTGGACCAACTATGGGATAAAAATACAAGGTCAAAAACTCCACAAATATCAAAGAAGGCACTGGGAAACAGAGACAATCTGTCTGAAGAAGGGAAGATGAAGACATCAAATACATGAGGAGGGATGGAAAATGAGACACAGGTGTCAGACATTAGGACAGCCCTAATGTGTGACACCTGTGTCTCGTCTGGAGGTAACTACACAGGTGGAAAAAATGATGGGACGTGGCAAATGACAAAGCACTGCGTGTGTATGAAACCGCATACTATACTAGAGTTTGGCCCAAAGTCAGTATGTAGGATGTGTGTGAACACATGCAGTACGCCAAAAGCTCCCAGGTGGGCAGTCTTCGTGGTATAGTTCCAACAATACAACACTATTAATGACGGAAATCATACATTCTTTGTCTTTTTGACAGTAAGAAGAAACCCCAATCATGTACCATCTGTTTACTGGGTGTATGTGAAATCCAACATGCAACCTAGTGCAACCTGATTGCAAACACCAAATATGACCCCTCAGTGTCCTGTTGCTGTGCCACAGAGCATGACAGGGCAGAAAATGGGATGTGTCACGAGTGTGTGTGGAGTGTATCCCTTACTGTCCTCTCTTTATCACTCTTTGTTTTGGATGGCAAAAAAAAGACAAAGTATGCGCCCAGGAAGCTCCCTGCCACCAACTGCATCATTGTCACCCTTTGTGTTTTTTCAGTGGGTGACTGAGTAAGCCAGTGTTTTAGTACGTGTGAAAGCAGACGCTGAGGACCCACTAATGCCCAGGGTGATGTAATGCGCTCTTTCTGTTCTAAGTGTGACAGGACAGTGTCACACTGTGTGTGTTTTTGATGTATGCTCATGCTGGTTTGTTTTGTTTTGTTTTACTAACAAAATACAGCAGCCGGTTTCTATCAGTCTGAACCATCCATGTCAAGTTGTAAATCTTACAGGATAACTATGAATTTCAACTAATCAATACATAGTATTTAACATGAGCTCTGCTATCCATTATCAGTTAGACATATCTATAACACAAATAAAGCATGACCCACATTCTGTTCTCCACACCGTCTCCAGCAAGGTTGCTGCACAGAATACAAGCTCCCGTGTCGTATGTGTTATATAGTCTGGATTAATAGCATTGCATTTATTTTTTTCCATTTTCCGTTTCTTTCTATGATCACCTGATTGCACGTCACTGGTTTAACATCCAATATGTTATATGTTATATGATATATGCTATATATATTATATGCTATATTTGTATAGACTTTCTCTCTTCCGTTGGCTGGTTCTACTCTGCGTTGCTCCTTCCCTGACCTTCTGCCACAGGAACACCTTTTGAATCTGTTTTTCCGATGAGTGATCCTCCTTGGTGTTCCTCATCATGACGACCAGTCCTACTTCACAATCTCTTTTGATTCAGCTGTGTGTTTTGGTGAAGGAAGAATCCTTTCAGCTCCGTCTGTGTCTACATTGATGTGGTTATTAGGTCACACTTGTCAAGAACAGTGATGAATATGTCTCGCAGCAGGGAGGAGAAATTCACATTTTTCACTGTACGTCCACTCTGGCCCCACATCTTAAGTTCACATCAAACAAGAGATGACAATAACATTCTCTCAGATACATACTCAAATACAACCCTTCCAACATCAGAATGCCTAACATTCTTTATTTAAAATATTAATCTCCCATGTTGGGCCAGTAGCATTGCCTTCTTTGGAAAAAAAATGAGGGTCAAATCGATTGACAGAAACCAGTGGTGGTACTTCCAGTAAACTAGTAAATCACCATGACATTCCTGTTATATCGCTTGTCAGATGTTAAGCTGTATTTATTTTTATTTGTGTGGATTTACTGTTGTTTCTATTCTGTTGTACATTTGCACACAGGGGATTCAGCCCTAATGGAACAGATGTAATGAATACATGGCTCCACTCTGCCTTGCCTCCACAGCTATTTGCTGACAGTTCGATTAGCGTCTTGCTAATCGAACTGCTAATTGCTTGCTTGACTTCACCTGTGTGAGGCTTATTTAAGACTGGCTCCTTCAAGATGGCGTCTCTCTCTTTGGACCTCTAAACACTTGGTGGCGTGTTTAGTTCAGGCCTTTACCTGAGAGTTGGAATGAGATATTTCTCTTCAGTTATTTATACATTTACTCGTGTGTTCTATTAGTTGCTGCGTGGCGCTCCCTCCTTTCTTGTGCTTTTAACAGAGAGGAGCAAAGCACAGGGTACATTTATTCCAATTTAGCAAAATCCTAACCATCTACCCCACATCTGAATGTGTAAGAATACACTTTTGAAAATATTGTTCTGATTTAACATGTTCTGTATTTTACAACATCTTAGTTGGTTTTAACCAACTCGTGCCAACAGCATATAAAAAAAAAACATGGTGTCAGAAGTTCCCCCCACTAAGGAGTAAACATTTGAACAGAGGAGGGGGCCAAAGACACAATTTATCTAACTTACCATTACCTGGATATTTGCAGCTCCAACCACTCAGTGACCCAACGACTCTCAGATGACTCTGACAACAATGGAGGAGGATCCTAAACTCTTCTTCTTAACAATGCCCAGCCTCTCTTGAAATGTTTGTCTTGAAAATAGCTTGTAGGGTGACAAGACAGCTATAAAATCAATTCAGCCATAGTTTTTATCGTGTTCAACTCCAACAGGTGCCATTTGCTACCTCAGGTTTATGCGGTCCATGACTGTCCAATCAAAGACAGCGGATATAATGACGTCACCACACATTGGCTAGAAGGCCTTGGGGTCCTCAACTCACAATCTGATTGGTTGATGCAACAGCGTGATCAAGACTTATTCTATGGTACAGGGCCTGTGGAATGTGTCTGTGTGGTCCCAACACGATGTTTTAGCTTGAAAACATACCATAATATTTACCAAAATGAAGCCTGTTTCCAAAATAGGCCGTGTCCTTAAGCTTAGTGGTCCTCATCCATGGCCCTGAGAGAACCTGGTCCAGGACCATTGGATGCTGATCTGCTCCAAAGCACCTAATTCAAATAAATGGGTTGTATCTGTGTCTGGAATGCATCACTCGGCCTCTCAGTTTGTGTCTCGTCTGGAATATTCTCTGCATGCTCCAAAACCCTTCGGCAATCGTACAGTGTAAACTAGGTATAAGTGACACCTACAACAGTCAGCACCTTTTTCAAGTGAATTTTCAGTCGTCTTTAAGGTTTACATTGGAGCTCGTCAGCACAGAGGACAGAAGAGCACATCAGCATTTGGGGTTTAAAACCCAGTGAGACAGAAAACAGCTGGAAACTGACAACAGTGGAAAACTGAGAATTACGTACTCACTGTCTCTGCGCACGCACACACACACACACACACACACATGCAGGCACGCACGCACACACACACACACACACACAGACACAAATCCCGCTCTTTGTTGTCATGCCATACTGTTTCTGTCTACTAACCTGTCTCTGTTTAGATTAGGATTTGACTGAGCATATGAAAACATCATTACAAAGGAGCTATAGAATTGCAAGAAAAGAACAAAGGAGCTACAGGGAGTTAATTCCTTCCTATTTCATGACCCCAGTGTGTGTGTCTCTCTCTCTAAAGGCATTTTTCATGCACCATAAATTATTCTCATGTCTCTTTTTACCATTTCTTCCCACCCTTGTGCTTTTGGCTCTCTTACCTATTGAATCACTCAGGTATGATTATATTTTCACCCCCAACTATTGAGAAATCACAGACAGATTTCCCCATTTAAAAACACTTTTCTCTGCTTCTTTTTGTGATATGCCTTGTTGACATTCTCCTCATTTACCTTTAAGGTGTCAGCAGATGTTGAGATCTAGACAATTAATTACTGCCAGAAAGACAGGGAAGCAATCTCATACATACTTATAACACATGTGCATCCATGCGACAGATTTAACTGAAATTGTATAGTTTAGTTCCAGTGAATAGCTTTCTGAATGCAGTTCATGCTTGAATTATTATGATAAGTCTGTGAGTAGACCTCTGAGCATGAGATGGAAGGTCCTACAGACGGCGTGTCTCTTTGGAGGAAGCATGGACCCACAGAAAAGCAGACACATATATCTCTAATAGTGGAAGTGAAAGGCCTAACTTGTCAAACTTAGCATTTTCACCCATATTGAGGCTCTTACCCAACAGTGGGATATATAATGTCAATAGAATTTCTTCTAAACTGACAAAAATGTAAATTTTCAAACACAGAAACTAAATAATTTCTTTGTTCAATATGCTCCAATCTACATGTTACAACATGTATTTTAAGAATGACCCTAAACCTTTGTGACAACATTGTGTGTGTGCATGTGTGAAACAGGGGATGCTTTTTTCCCACACTGATGCCAGACAGTCCACAGGGCCATTCCTGCCGTGCCTCTTCATTACATGGATGACGAACAATCTGACACTTACGGGTGTCAACACAGCCAACTGACCTGACAAGGCAGCTTGACCCTGTGGCACCGCTGATTATTCATGGTTCAGCTGAGCCGGCCCATGTCACCAGTTGTCTACATGTAGATGTGGTGATTTCTCATTTTATACCTGTGTTGATGTTAATTTTGTTATCTATAATGTGTGTATGTAAGTAGAAAGGAAGAAAAGCTTCATATCAAGTGCATCATACTGATCTTTTACACAGCATCAGAGGCCCGAAACTCTGGAGAACCATCCAGAGAGACATCCATCTCTTCATTCAGCTCCTCTCTTAAAAGCACGTTAGTAGCATCCTTCGATATCATCTCCAACATTTTCTATTACAGATTTATCATGTGTGATTTATACACACTCATGTTTTATTACTTGTTTCGTTTACTGGTGTTGTGTTGGTGTCATATTTGTGAGTGTTCATTACTGAGCCATGAAAGCAGCAGCTTTGTTTTCTGCTTTTTGCTATAACACAGTTTATTACCATTTATCACTGAATCTGTGTGTGTGTGTGTGTGTGTGTGTGTGTGTGTGTGTGTGTGTGTGTGTGTTCTTTCCGGCTGCATGCCACACAGGTCTTTAAGGTCCATCTGGTTGTAATACTTCACTCTAACCCTTCTGGAACTAATCGTTATGGGGCCACTGGCTGCTCGATAGACGTCTTGTTGTGACGTTATCTGCCTGAGATTTGCATGTCTTCAACTGACATGTGTGCGGTGTTGTTTGTGTGTTGTGTGTGTGAGCATTTACATTCTTGTTACGGTTGAGGTGTACGAATGCTCTGGCCATGTCTGTGAACTCTTGAAAAAGTTCTTCTTCCTCTGAAGTACTGGGCCACAGCCAGCATCAGACCCACTCCCACCTCTGGGTGTTGGCCCCCTGAGAAACATCTGCTCAGCACCATCACCACCCCAAACCCGTCAATAAGCCCCTGTGGTGCATAAAATCATACAGGCTTTAACACCATCATTTGACAAACGTGTCTTTGCTTCTCATGCAAAGACCACCAAGACCAGGGAGATGGTGGTGGACTTGAGGTGAACTGGGACAAACCCTGAGCCTGTCGTCATCAAAGTAGACTGTGCGGTGGTGGTGGTCCTACTCCACCTTCATTGCACACTGTGCATATTTACCAGAGTTACTCTGTGACTAAACCCGTCTTTCTCGAATAATGACAGCATTTCTTTCTTCTTTTTTGTGGGGGCCACAGGTTCTGACAGTTCTAAGTCATCCTTTGAGGGGACAGGCCTTGCAGGCTGAGGGGGCTTTGTATTGCACCAGGGTGAAGTTCTCTGAGGGGAAGACAGAAAGAGAAAAACACTTAGAAGAAGAGAGAAAGCCAGAAGGAAAGCTGAACTGATCAGAGGCTCGTAGGTAATCCATCCATGCATGAGCATGGCAGCGTGGGTTGACAGTAGACGTGAGCTGCCCTCTGACCGCTGAGAGTCACAAAGAGCTCTCCATCACAGCAGCCTGTCACTGGGGGCGCTGGCTGCTTTACTGCCGTGACTAATGAGGAGAGCCCCAGAACCTTCCAATGGGGGTGGACCCATCTAGACCCAGTTTGAGTTACCGTACTCCTGCTGGGGTGCAGTATGTTTATTAAAGTGCATGTAAGTGTGGAGGCAGGGAGAAATACCAGCACCGGAGGCCCTTGTTTCTCATGTCTGAGCTCTGTTATTGGTTCTATGTAGAATATCAACCATTTTAATCGCTTTTGTTAACATCCAGCTACCAACTACAGAAGAGTAATTATTTTGAAAAGGCTGCAAGTCTCAGCTCTGGTTGAAAGCAATACATCTTCAGGATGTTTGCACCTACTGCCTCCAAGTGGTTGTATTAAAATAGTGCAGACATGAGCTAAAGTGGAAAAAGCTTCAAAATAATAAACCTGGTGTAAAATGCTCAGTTTTGTTAAGTTAAAATGAGATTTACCTGGAATCACAGCCATTCTTCCAGACTTCATGGACAGCTCCTGTCTGCCGGGATAAAGTCGGTTAAATAGGGTTTGAGGTACATTCAACACACACATATCGACATACCATCATTGGATGTTTAATACTACTTGCGAGCTTTTTTTCCTGGTGCTTCAATTGATGTTTGGCCAATAATTTTATCAACCAACAACAAACTGTTACAAAACGTGAAAGATGTGATGGTTATGTGATTGTGTTTTAAATGAAAATTGCATTTTCACCCTAATGTGTCCCTATAATTCCTTATTATGACGGTTAAACACTGATGACTTCATCCTAACACTTCACCTAAGCTAATGAATATATTATTCTCACGATGTTCAGGTACAGTTCTAACCCCCATTATATGCAGTGTGACATATATATAATTCGCTGTCGTGTAAAAAGTAAAAACTACAAGAGTTCTCTCTTATTGCAGCTTATTGTCAAATTCTACAGCTGGTGCAGGATGATCAGGATCAGGCATGTTAATTTTCTATCGCATGGTGGATTCTTGGTGGAGCCTTTAGCAGTGACATTCAATGAAAGGCATCAGACCATCAGACCAGACTATCCTTCAAGATAAATTAGGCTTCAGTCAGTAACTGGAGGAGAAAACCAAAATCCTTGAGGGAGGCGGATGCTACATTGATTCTGTCAGACTGAATGAGGACTTGGTCAAGGGAAGAATGTGAGATAGCCGAAAAGAAGTCATCCAATCAGGTTAAAATAGCAATGGGATATATTAAAGATACTGAAGGTACGGAATGAGAATTTCTGCTACATTCATTTCTGTCTGTCACCTCAAACTCTGCAAACATTATGTCCCGCAATCCAATAAATACATATTTATGTGGATAATTCATGCAAAATTCAACCTGTTTCCAAGGAGGTGAGTTGGCAGTACCTCCAGTAGAGGGTGCCAGTGTGCCAGGTTAATTGTCCCTGAATGCTCAGGATCTGACCTTGTGTGAAACCTGGTTTGTATTGTTCTTTTGTAATTAAGTGA
>JBBMJM010122633.1:0-13876 GCA_037832705.1 Centriscus cristatus
GTTCTGGCTCCTCATTCCTACGTTCCCTATCGTTTTCTTCATTTAGCAATTCCTCAAAGTATTCTTTCCATCTCTTCAACACACTTTCCTCACTCACACTTACCTCCAGATATCTACTCAGATAAAATAATTTTCAGATGAAAAGAGTGTCTGGGGGGTTAATTGCTCTTTAATGCATCTCAGTGCTGATGACAACTATTGAATATAAAATAAAAAATCCAAGAGTTTAACTCTTCAAATAACAGTTCCATGTGTGATGTCACTGAGTTGGGTGAAAAAACACTAAATGACTCATTTTCAATATGAAAACTTATTGTAGCCTGGATATTTTTTACTTGTTATCAAAGTCTTACAGATGTCAAAGAGAAGTAACAACACTGTGTGTGTGTGTCTTTCCAGCAGGACTTGCTGCATATCACCTGGTGCACTTAGCAAATGTGGATTCCACAGCGGATGCAAGTGCCGACGGTTCTTTTGTCTATTAGCCTTTGTGCACATCTTGCATGATCCCGGTGTCACTGGTGAGCTGCTGGTGTCTGGTGTCTCCTGCTGTGTGTCTGGGGGCGCAGCTGCAGAACACTGGATCTCTCCCACCAGTGCAGCTGCTACCGGTGTGTGAGGGAGGCGCTCTCTCTCCTACAGATTGCTGCAGAGACCAGAGAATTTCCCAGCTCCTCGAGGAAAATCCTCCTCTGGAAGAGCTTTGGACCCACAGCTGTGAAGATCACAAATACATTATACGCTGTCATATCCACCATGTTGTAGAAAAGCCTCTGTGGCCACAGTTTGGTCCTCCGTCTGCCGAGCACCTACAAAGATAAAACAAGAAAACAAGTACAAATTTCATCATAACAAATGTTTCTAAGTAATTCCATTCTAATGCTGCACATGACAACGATAATAATCATGGAAACATTGTCAAACATACATGTATCTTAGGATCAGAGCTTTAGGGGTGCTGAGCACCCAGTGGGCCCATACACCACCATTTGCCAGTCCACACACCCTTTTCCATATCATTATATTATTTTGAAGTGAAAAAAAAAGAAATATATGTTAGGAAACTTATGTTAATGCAAGCAATGTGAGAATTAACCTGTCACCACACTTTAACCTGTCTTCTCATTTTAATATGGAAAGATGTAATTTACCCACAGCTGTTGCTACCATTGACATCACAGAGGTCATGACCTTTGTATTTTTTTTTCCAGAAAATGCAACCAAAAACATTTTATTGTGAAACAACGTGGGAGGAACGCGGGAGAGTGATGGAGTGACTCATCTCTGTTTTGACTTCCTCGCTTTGACGCTCACAGATCGTCCAATGTTTCGGCTGCCAGAATGTGAGGTGGAGGAAGAGACACTACCTGACAGAGCTTTGATTAGGAATGACAAGAGGAAAAAAAAAATATCATGGATGCACTGCTCCAACTGAAGAATATGAATAAGATGAAGTGGGGAATACAGAGAAGGTAAAATCACGTAATACATATATTATAATATTATAGTATTATAATATTATAGTATTATAGTATAAAATATCAATCTAATGATCAATATATATACACACACCTTGATTACATATGAACAACTTTAAACTTAATCAGCTGGATTCAGTCATCAGCAGGAAACACCATCTCTCCCTTGGTTTTTGTGCCATGTACTGCATTTCACTTGCATCTCCCTTTGAATGCTACCAGCTGCTGATCCACTGTCACGTCACTGCCGGGTTGAAGAGGAGTCCCACAGGGACTGTCCTCTCTCTAAGGTGAGCTGGTCCCTGCAGAGCTCTGCTGATGTCGTGGGACTTGGAGAGGGACGTGGTGGCTCGGAAAATGGTTTGACCACTGCGTTCAGCCCACAGACTGCGCATGGACTCCCCACTGTACCTGTACACTTAGGTTAGTCATGTCGACTACCAGTTCAATCATTTTCTCTGTAAAGAACAGATAAAACAGTGTGAGCAGAGACTCCATGTCCCGGACCCTCGCGATGGCAGAACGTGTGGGCCCAGGAGGCATGTCTCTGGCAGGCTGAGCCAACGGAAGTGTAACCTCAGTGAGAAACCACATCCCATTTCTCCCAGTTCCCCCCAACAGTTAAAACACTTTTGAATGTAAGTCAATGGTGTCTGAAACATCCGATGCCTTTATCGTCTTAGTATCGATGGCGCAAGGAATAATGAAACCGAGAAGCAGACAAAAGTTACTCTTATTTTGTAAGGGTGCAAGACTAGATAACAAGAGACAAGAGAAATTCCCCCAAGGGGTAAAGTCAATTTGGAAATCTAACCAGAAAGCACAAAGCTAAGGCTGCAGATTATCTACAAAAACAATATGGCTATGAAACAATGAACAAAACTACATTAAAGGAAAAGTTCCAACTATGACTCAGGCGTGCTTGCACGTATGGGCAGGCGGCAACAATGAAGACTGGACAGGCTTATGTATGGATTGAGCGGGGACAGGTGCAAACGATGAGGTCATCATGGGGGAGAAGGAGGAAGGAAGAGCAAGGTGGTGGGAATGAGAGAAAACGGACAAATCATACCGGAAGTGGGTACATGAAAATAATGACAGACTTGACCATTACGACAGTTACCTCACAAATGTAATTCTACAAATCCTAATTACATAAACAACTTCATGTGGTTCATGTGAGCTATCCACACTGGTACGTGTGTTGTATGACCAGAAAATAGAAAACATGGTTAATTCAAACTGACATCTGCGTCTGACATGTCTGTATTGAACTATTTGAGTTAAAACAGGGCATGACCTATGGCACCAACGATACTTACGTTAGAAGGAAGAAGTAACACATGGGTCACTGATATCGGTGGAGGTGATGGACTGCAGACAACGTAAACGTAACAAAGGGAACAGTTCCCTTACCCCGGGACTTTTACTTATCTTACTTTACTTTATCTTCTCAGTCTCATCAGAGCAGGTCAGCAGGATGCCACTTCTTTATTGGCTGTCTGAATCCAAGGCGATTGAAGGTGATGGATCAGGACGAATAGTTCACACTCAGTACTTTTGTAACCACCAGCAGAATATGAGCCGGGACGCAGGTCGTGACGGAGGGCGGAGGAATGGGATTCCACCACTGAGTGTTCAGCTAATGCACTGGGAGGTGGCGCCCAGTGGAGACTTTGTAATTAGTCTCCTCCTTTGGGGATCCTGGGACAGGAACTCAGGAGAAGTGGTGGACGAGCAGCAGGCAAAACCTCAACTGTGACACACTTGTCTTCCACTGAAGATCTATACGGAATAACACCAACAATTTGAGAAGATCAGGATGACTTCTCTGACTCTTTGTGACCTTGGAACATGTGATTTTTAAAATGCTTTAGCCCCGTTTTGGTATCCTTGGAGAGGCAGCTCACCACTGGACCAGGGACGACCTGCTACACAGTAAGTTGCTATGAATGCTTAGAAATAAACATTATATTATATTAATCAGCCTAAAAGGCAGTAACAGTACAGATGTGATTAAAATTAAAAAAGCTACAGTATAAAATGTATTCATCTGGTACAACTCATGTTTCAAGATGTATACAGGTCATTTAATTTTTGTTGTTTGGAATGTCAGTATTGATTTATCCATTTATAGTATTGACTCTAGTGGTGTGATGAGGCACGGACCCTCAAAGGATTCAGTTGACTGTGAGATGGAGGTGTGTTGATTCAGGCTGCTATGTGTTGACTGTTGTTCCTTCACTGTTGACCTGTCAATAAATTCCAGCTGTGGTGTGTGTGTGTGTGTGTGTGTGTGTGTGTGTGTGTGTGTCATGTGCTGACATACACTTTGCATGGGAACATGTAGTCAGCAATGAAACCCACCAGAAAATAATTTCCTTTAATACAAATTCATTTTGTACTGTCAAAGACAATCCGTTGACATCTTCTCCTTCATCACCAGCGTTCATGCATTCATGGAGAAGACACTTACAATCGGTCTGACTCTCTTCCTGACGTTCTGCCTGGACATACCTGAAGCTCGAGGGCGAAAGGAGGGGGCCCATGGGGAGAGCGCTCAGAAACGCTCAGCCGGCGCTGCAGATACAAAGGCCGGCCGGTGCTCCTACACTTTCATTGTTCCGCAGCAAAAACTGTCTGGGGCTCTGTGCGTGAACACACAGTCCGCTTCCACCAACCAGTCAGAGATGGCGGTGCTGCGAGTGGAGCTCAAGCGACAGCAGGAACAGCTCGAAAAGCTGCAGGCCCAGCTGGAACAGGAAGGGGCCCTCGCCATGGAGGTACGAGCCCTTCGCAAAGAGAGTAACAGTATGAACGCTCGCATTGCCCAGCTGTATGCCCAGCTGCTACACGAAGTCATACACAAGAAAGATCAGGCTTTGGAACAGCGAAGGGTGGAGAACCTCCTGCTGAACGCTACAACGCAGGTCATTTGTTATTCTTTGAATACTCCATCTTGTCATGGTCATCATATGAAGTTCATCTAATGATTGTTTTGGGGAAAATCTCAGGCCTTGCAGGTGTCCAGTAATTACAGGGAGCTGGAAAAGAAATACGGCGCCCTCACCTCTATGATGAGCTCACAGACCCAGTTTATAGCCCGTCTGGAGAAACAATGCCAGTGTAAGGACTCCACCCCGTCCACTACGGTAGGAAACAATCTGTGGTTTATGTGACACATCCATAGAGGATTGCTACTGAGGCGTGCTGTGATGTCTATGTGTCGGTCTGGACAGGTGGCGGCTGATCCTCCAAAAAGCCAGTCTAATGTGCATCCTAATTACAGCTCTGACGCCAGCAAAACGACCAATGATGTTCAAAGAGACCAAAGTGTTCCTCCACAACAGCAGGAAAATACTGTGGGGGTTCATTCGCCGGTCGCCACCATAGCCACCACTCCTACAGACCAGCCTTTCATTAGTTTCCCTGTTACGAAGACACCGGGTATGTAAAGTCCTGATTAGTCTTGATTTAAGACTAAAACTCGACATGTACGTAGACGTTTTCTTACAGTGTCATTGAGGTTGTTTGATGCGTTTCAAATGCCATAAGGAGTCAGTGACCCACTGGTAGAAGTCTTATCTCTTAAGGAATGCCTAAACAACGTCAGTCAACAATTTAACTGTTATCAGAACTGCGTGGGTCTCATAACGAAAAACCCTCACGTAAACACATATAAATCACTGCATTCCTCAGATACGTAAATGAAGGCGGCCTTGCACAAGTTCTAGTAGTTTAAATTAAAAATAGATCGTTTGGGTTGTTACAGAGATAGTGAATCACATCATCAGCGTGTGGATTTAGAATTTCACCACACATCCTGGTTGGGAACGACTCTGCATTATCCCTCAGTGGGGGAGACTTCTCTATGTGTACATTTTTATCAGCGCAGATGCCTCCGTTCTTATCATCCTGACACTGAACATGTGTTCCGTGTGTGGGGAAAAAAAAAAAAAAAAATCCCCACTTAGATGATCTGGAGTTATTCGGTATCTGTGCTCTTGCTTAAACAATCACAAATTGTAAAGCCACATGCATACTTTCCTCCTAACTCAGGACCATGGCGAGACTGCCAACATGTGCTGCAATCTGGAGAGACTGCCAGCGGGATCTATCTGCTGCGTCCGCAGAGCGCTAACAGACTCCTGCAGGCCTGGTGTGAGCAGAGTCAGGCTCAGGGAGGATGGACGGTCATCCAGAGGAGACAGGATGGGTCGGTCAATTTCTTCAGGAACTGGGATCAGTACAAGGTGATGCAGATGAACAAAAGAATACAGAAGTGGAAATAAATCGTCCCTGAGAAGAACTTGTTTGTGTATTGCAGCAAGGCTTTGGGAACCTGGATGGGGAGTATTGGCTTGGCCTGGAGCATCTCTACTGGCTAACCAAACAAGCGCAGTATAAGCTACGAGTGGCTCTGGAGGACTGGCAGGGTCGGCAAGTGTTTGCTGAGTACGACAGCTTCTACCTGGAAGCAGAGAGCGACTGGTATCGACTACGGTTAGGACAATACCATGGCAACGCAGGCGACTCCCTCTCATGGCACAACAACAAGGCTTTCACCACTCTGGATCGAGACAAAGACAGCTATACAGGTCAACTCTTCCCTTCATCATGCTTCGATGCTTCATGGCGGTGAGGTGGTGTTGAGGCCTGTTTCTTCCTTGTGCCATCAGGTAACTGTGCCCATTACCAAAAGGGAGGCTGGTGGTACCACATGTGCGCCCATTCCAATCTGAACGGTGTGTGGTATCGTGGCGGACACTATCGCAGCCGCTACCAGGACGGGGTCTACTGGGCAGAGTTCCATGGAGGGTCCTACTCTCTCAAACGAGTTTCCATGATGATCAAACCCACATAGCGTTACAGATGTTTGTATAAATAAATCCTAAGCATGTTCCTGTCTTAACTTTGTACAGTGTTAACCCAAGCCATGTCTAATTTTGTATGAACTTTGTATGAACACCATATGCACGTTGTCCCAAATTGCCACATTGAACTTGTGAATATAAAGGAGATGCTTGAATCACCCGGTTGCCAAAAGCTGCGGTTATAGTGTCATATTTCCGTTCTCGGCAGCTTCCTGTACACCAGGGTGCTGAATTTCCCCTCTGAAGTTTTTTTCATAGCTCGTGTAACTGACAGTAGCAGTGCACCTTTATCAGGCAGAAGTCTCAGCCAGAAATAATCTGCTCCATACGCTACAGTTGGGCACCACTCCTCTCCTTCTCTGGTGCCTCTCACGAAATTTACCAGTTTAGCATTTCTTCTTCTTGGATGGTGCACCACCATGCTGCCACTCAAAACGTTGGGCCTTCTCATCCTCATGATTCTACTGTGTGGTGAGTGACAATGATGCTCTGAAACACCTCTGCAGCGGTGGAAATGTACATTATTTCACATTGTGATGACGGTTCAAACGAACCAGCGTTCTGAGCTAATGTCTTATAGCTTCATTGTGCCATGTGCTACCGGTGATGTAGTCTCCAGGAAACGTGAGCACTGGAAACTGGATAGTTAGGTAAATTAGATAAAATAATAAAATTTAAACTGCATGGTCTTGTTGTGAATTGCGGGCGTCACAGTGAAAATCATATTGTACAGCATTTACACAACACATTTCTCTGCCACTCACCCTTCTCATGAAATGGTGTTTTTTGTTCTGCATTTTCATGGATATGACATGTGACCTCTTGTGGTCTAAATGTTTCATAGCAGTTTTGTGTGTGAGACGGAAGCATCCCGACCTGGTGTGGCCGTTTCTAAAAAATCGAAAGTACCATGAGACTTTGGTGGCTCAGGTGCAGTTTTGTTGTACTAATTATTGCCGTTTAAAGAAGAGAAAGTTCGGTTATGGCAGCACTTTACTCTATTAGCAGCTTTATTCTCCGTCTGCACTTTGCACAGATGCTGAAGGTTTATGCCCAGTAGATTTGAACCCTCTCACCCTGGATCCTCCTGAGATCATTGGACAATATGGAACATGGCAGCGGGTCAGCTGCAGGAGCACAGCGGACCACAGTGGGATGTACTGGACGGCTGGAAATGAAACCTCTGACACCACGGAGGACAGTGATGTTGTCTCCTGGGAAGTACATCTGAGGGACTGGGATGTAAAGGCCCAGTGCAACATTAAGCTGAATGCAACTGGTGAATGCAGCAAAGAGCTTCAAATCACCGTATACAGTAAGTTTAGGTTAGAATACATACAGAACGACCACAGAACAAAGTAACTCCATGACTTCATTTCCTCTCTGTAGAGAATCCAGACTATGTTACCCTGTACGCCGTCCAACAGAACTTGCTGCAGTGTGATGTCAGGAATGTTGCTCCGGTTGAAAAACTCAGTGTGACCTGGTACAAAGATAATCACATCATCAAGGTCAACAACTTCACCAACGCGACCGTCCCTCCCGTCAATGCGTCTTCTACCCTGCCAGTCGGGAGAGGAGACCATGGAGCTCAGATCAGATGTGAGGCGCAGCTCCACTTAGGGACAGATGGACCACAACTTCCTGCTGTTTCATCGGGCGTACACAATGTTTCTGTGCACTGTGAGTCGACTTTCGTTTTTGTCCCTCAGGTTAGTAGTGAATCACATCAATACACAACTGATCAGAGTATTCTCTGCCTCCTCAGATGCTCCTGAGACAGAAAACGACGAAGACATCGATGTGGAGGAGAATTCTAATGTCACCCTTAGTTGTAAGGCAGATGGGAACCCCCCTCCTGTCTTTCACTGGACCTATGACGACATGAACAAGTCAGAAAACACCAGCGATCTCTTCATTGAACGAGTAAGAATCAATGAGACCTACAAATGCACAGCTACCAATTATCTTGGTAGTGTGACTCGGCTCATCCGTGTTCACGTGACGACAACTACCAATGCACCGGCAGCGATCACCCCAGCTCCGAGCGGTAAAACCTCTCCCTCTTCCCCTCCCGTTTCTTCTACCTTTGTTATTGTAGAGTAGATTTGGTGGAGGACTGTGCTAACTTCCTGTTTTACACCAGGCTGTCCTCTGAAGATGAGTCCTGCTGAACTCGTGGTGAGATATGGAGATGGTGCTGAAGTCAACTGCAGCACGGAATCCACAGATGTTCAGGGAATGGGCTGGGAGGCTCCAGTAGGAGGGACAGGCCTTCTGCTGGGGTCCCACGTTCTCTGGGTGGTTGACAAAATGGATGGCTGGACCATCCACCCCCTGTGTTACGCTAATTTTAAGAAACGCCCCCAGTGTGCTGTGTCTCCATCCATCACTATCTATAGTGAGTACATAGTCCCACACACCTTATAAACAGGCTTTCACAAACACAACCACTCTGGTTTCTTCTGATTTCATGGTGATGTTTAACCTCGTTTCTAACCCTGGAGGTGTGTACGGGCTCTGAGAAAATATTAGTCTGGGACACTACAGACTATGTTTGTCTCCTTAGATTGTGCCTTTGCATTTCATTCTCTTACTTACCAGTTACTGTTGTTCCTCCAGAGACACCAGATGTTGTGAGGATCCACGCACTGCATGACGGTCCAGTGGCGGAGGGCACAGAGTACCAGCTGACGTGTGATGTCATCGAGGTTGCGCCTGCTCGAAGCCTCAGCGTGAAGTGGTACAAAGGCAACGAAATTGTTCACACGGACACATTCAACGAGACCGCCGCCACCCCGCTGAATGTGTCCTCTACCCTGAGACTCACTCCTGACAGAGACTCCAACGGGATCCAGGTCACATGCAGCGCAGAGCTGCACCTCAGACCACACGGGCCTGAAGAGAATCCTGGGGTATCGTCTCCCCCTTACGTTCCTCTTGTGCACTGTGAGTCTGTTCATCATCATGCCCCCCCCCCCCGATAATCACAGTACATACATCACATACGTATGCTGGTGTTTTAACTGCAGATAAGCCTCGGATCCAAGAGTGTCCAGGCAGCTACGCTGGTGTGGAGCACAAGATGACCTTGAACATGGTGCCCTGTAGAGCTGATGGGAACCCCCCACCCACGGTCTACTGGTACAGTCAGGGCACACTGATGAACGCGTCTGAGCCTCTCACCAGGACTCAGTCAGGAAAGTACACGCTCAAAGCGGTAAATGCCCTCGGAAACATCAGCGCCTCTGTTGATGTCACGGTGGAATGTGAGTACGTGGGACCTGCTCCCTGAAACCCTCCACCACTCTGCACATGGAGTTTCCACTGTTCATTGTAAAGAACATGGCGATGCTGTTGTCACAGATAGTCCTTCATTCACCTGCAATGACCACTATGATGTGGAGGAGTATCGTAATCACCAAACTACGTGTGAACCTGATGGGAAACCTACACCTGTCACGACGTGGTTTCGAGATGGAGAGGAGGTCACACCCCCACAGAGCTGGACAAAGCATGATGGCGGGGAGTTCTTTCTCAGAGCGACCAACAACCACGGAGCTGCCAACCACACCCTTCATATCGACATCCTGTGTGAGTGCTTTTGGTTCCTGTGTGACTTGTCAGGCCGTGTTGCAGAGCGCTCAGGTTTGAAGAAAACTCTTCTCTGCACAGACGCACCCGTGTTCAAAGCTGGAAATCTCAGCCGAGAAGTGAGCCCGGGTGAAAATGTGACTTTGAACTGCAGTGCTGATGGTCACCCTGCCCCTGAGGTTCTTTGGAAGTACCCCCCTGCAGCGAACGTGGCAGAGGCCGCTAGGGGGAGCCAGAGGAACGTCAGCGTCACAGGAGCCACGTCTACCAATGCTGGTGTTTACTGCTGTGTTGCCAAGAATAAAGTTGGGAGCGTTTCAAGATACGTCAAGCTGACGGTGAAAGAGCTTACAAGTGAGTGTGGACAGAACGTGTGAATGCTGAAACATCATGTCATGTGATTTATCAATGAGAAGCTCATGAAGTGTTCCGTTTGTCCTCCAGGTCGGTTCAGTGCAGCGCACATCGCGGTCATCTCAGTGTTTGTCATAATGCTCCTTGTGATTCTCTTTCTCATCTTCGTCAACATCATCCGGAGGAGAGGACATTACAGTTTCATCAGCAGCGCAGCTGATGGTTCCGCTATCCCATTGAACACAACGTCAGCTGGCAGAACAGGGTCAGATCTAGAACTTTCCTAATGGGGATGGCTGCGTGAATCGACTGCAGTATAACACAACAGCTGCAGTAAATACTCAGTTGTGGGTGTCTGTTGACATGTTTATGATGGAGAAAACAACGATATTTCAATAAAAAACGGAACATTATAATTGTAATAGGTGCTGCGGAGCTGTTTGAGATAGAAAGCAACTTGACTTTTTTATCTTTTGCTCAATTGGATGTTTGAAAAAGCTTCATTGTATACAACTTGTTATTGTTATTTCGGATGAATGTGTTTATTTAAATCAACAAGAACCCTATACAAACAATTTCAAATAAAGTTGCAAAATAGTATGTGTCATGCTTGTATTCACCTCCTGCTGACTGTACTTACTTGTTATTGTTGTTGTTGTTGACATCGATACTATCGATGTGTTTTTTGGTCGAAGATGCTCGGGCAGTCTGCCCATCACGCAGGGTTCGAAGTGAACGTGAGAACGCACCGACCGTCTCATTAGAGGACGAACGAGCCCTTAAAGGAGCCACGCGCTGGCGGCAGTCGGCGGTCCCAACTCGGCGCACTGGCCCTTTAAGATTTAGGATTTGGGAGTGACGCGGATATGAAAGCTAGTTTATCCCTGTTTCCTTCGCTATGAAAAGTATTTGGACAAACTAGACCAACAGCTAGCAGCCACGTTCAATCGCTCATTATGTCGCTGCTTCACGTTCGCGGTTAAGGCTGAAGCTAACTACGGTTGCATTACCCGTAGATTTTACGGGCGCCGCTCCGAGCCCAAACTTTGGAGAAGTTCTTTGTATTCGGGGGAAGTCGGGCTGCTTGGCCGACCAGCTGAACATGGACTGGGGCACAGAGCTGTGGGTGAGTTGTTACAGACGTAACACTGTGGGAGCCATGCCGCGTTCAATGGACGTTGTTGAGGGAAACACACCAGTGTGCGCAGCGGTGCATTCACGGTCCTGTGTTAGAAGCCTCCGTGCAAACATGTTGCTGATAGTCTGCGCAGCGCTCCTGCAAGAGGCAACGCTCCCTTCCTGTTGAATGTCCTGTAGCATCTGTTATCAACAAGGAGGCCTGGTGCCTTCACAGCAACAGGTCTGTTGACTTTGTCTGCAGACACAACTGGGAGCTGATGCCTTGGTCCAATTATGCACATTGAATCAGTGGTCACAACACATTAAACCCCCAAACTGACCATATCAACAGGACGTTACCAGGGAGATGCTTCTGCCTGCAGATGAATTTTTATGTATACTTTTCTTCATTACATATTTTGTGTGGATATAGTTAATGTTACACATCTGTGTAAATATAGCCACTACTACTTTCTGGGTATCATAACACCTGTATGATAGGTGTCGTGGAGGGTTATTATTATTATTGTGAAATAGTGGCCCCTAAGTGTTGGCCCCTAATATCCAACGATAGTGTCATTTGTAGTGTTGGTGGGCGGTGTGCTCCCAGCAGACACTTATCACTACATCTCTCCACACAAAGACCCTCCAGAATCCAAATATAGCCCACCGTGCATTTCTTTCCTTGTTCCCGGCCAAAGTTCACGTTCTTATGAGACCAACGTGAGAACCAGAAGAACCAGAATACGTCAAATGGAGCATTAGCAGAGAGGAAGATTGCAAAGTTCTGAGCCTCATTACAGTGTTTCCCCCTAGGCCTCGTTGGCTGTCCCCCTTTCTGTCCTAATTAGTTTTGGCCTACTTTGATTGAGTCACGTTCCTGAAGACAGGTTAAATCTCTATTCAGCGTATGAACTGGTTACACACAGACACGTCTTTGTCTTGTTTGCGGTGGATGAGTCCTGTCGCCTTTGTTCGTCTCTATATCTAATGTTTCCGTGGCTCCGTGCCTCTCCCGTTTGCTTAGACAAAGCCCTGCAGCCGTAATTGCTTCAGTTCATGTTTGGCTGGGGAGTCGTCCCTCGGGCCATGTTAGCTCCGTGCCGTCCGTCCCCTAGCTGTTGTTGTTAATCCCAAAGCTATTTTAAGGTGCACGTTTGCAGAGTACAAGATCAGTGTCTCCACTTCAGCAGTGATAGTGAAGTGCAACCAGGCCGGCGGCCCTGCGAGCTTCAATGGCAGGTCTGGCTGGGCCAGGCCCCTAATTTTCTTGAAGACAGGGTGACTCAAGGCTGAAACATTCACCCAAACGTTGTATGTCAGTGACTGTCAGGGTGACTCCTTTTCCAGTTATGTGGCATCTGATTGCTGCCAGTTTTCTCTCTGGTGTTAAGTATTTCAAGCACAGTATTAAAGTCTTTTATTCCACCACAGTCTACGACATCTTTGCCATGTAAAATAGGCTACGTCTTCCCTAATTTGGACGCCAACACTGCCAGACCTTAACTTCAATATTTATCCAACAGAACAAAAAATGGCCTCACAAGGGGGAGGAGAGAAAGTTCCCAAATCTTTTCCGAGAGTAGGTTGTGTGGAGCGACGCACTGATATTCTGGGGTGATGTTTGTGTGATTATTATTTTTTTCCACCTCCTTTGATTCATTACAACATTGCAGTCATCGTTCCACAACATCCCACTGAACTGCTGGATCGTCTCCGTATCTACCGGCTGGTTTGAATCCCACCAACTCATTCGTTCTATGGTGATGTTCAGTCAGTAAATAAGTGCACCCATGGTAGTAAAACACTTGCACTGGGGTGAAAGTGTCCTAATAAACTTAAAAGGATTGCAGCTAATGCAAATAATTCAAATACAGCCCCCTCCCCCCCTTACACTCAGTGAAAACCTTAGCCCTGTAGTCTCTTGCTAAATGACAAAGATGCAGAGACAGAGACAAGTTTTTGTTCAAACTAATTAAACCCTGATGTTTATTATCGGTCCCACCACAGATCCTTCGGAACCTGAAAGTCGGCTTGTCGCAAAGTTAATTACATGAGGCAGCGACAGGTTGTCATCGCCTGCTTCGACGACGGCGCTTGACGAGACGGTGTGTGGTGTCATACTGCACAGCGGCGGCGTTCTCACTTCAATCACACTGACAGAGGACTTGTTGGAATTCTTGAAACGCTTTTAGTGCTTCACGCAACTTAATAACACTAATAATACAATAATAATAATAATAACAACAATACTACCACTACTACTACTAATAAAGTCATGCTGCTGGAATTTGAAGATCAAATAAAGTATCTATATTTAGTATATATGTGTCTAAACTAGTGCTGTCAGTTGATTAAAAAAAATAATTACAGGCTTTTGTAATTAATCGAATTAATCACATTTTAATCGCATATCTGCTAAAGGTCTCCTGATAAAGAATTTGAATTCTAGGATAT
>JBBMJM010122755.1:0-10120 GCA_037832705.1 Centriscus cristatus
GGAAACGAGGGTAGATGATTAGCATCCTTACAAATGATCCCCTTTAAGGAACAAAGTGTTCCAGCCTCACCTGGCCTTCAATCATCCTTTTTCTTTTCTTTGCCAAAAGCATCAGATGTGTCATTTACCGTGTGCGTATGTGATAAAACCCACAAAGGGAATAATCCGTTGCATATTTCGGAGCATGTCAGAGGGTAAGAATGAACGACTTATATGGCTGTTTGGGGTGTCCCATGTTCTGCCAGGAAGAGGAGAAAGGATGTGTCAGGCATCACATAATAAAAGGAGAGAGAGGAGAGAGGTGTGGGCAGTTGGAGAGGAAGAGGACGGTTGTTGATGAGAATAAAATCTGGATTTACAGTACTTTCAGGCTGGAGGATCAGTTAAGCTTCTGCAGTTATTAGATTTCTGCCTCCTGCCAGCACACGGAGGGGGTCAGCTGCCCCGACGTTCTCCGCGGACCTCATCAGGGTGTCACATATTAATTTGTAGACTTGACATTTATCCAACAACAATAAGAATAATAACAGTCATGCTTGTTCTCTGTACTTTGTGCGTGTGCGTATGATAAACGAATCTCAGCTACAGTCTCATCATATCGTCTGTCACAGGCAGGTGAGTCTTTTCAGTTTTTCTGTCTGTTGTTTCCAAACTGGCCTTCTACTCCAACTGCAAGCACAACAACTTGACATCGGTGCAGCCATGTTGTTTTCCAGATGCTTCCAGCTCCCTCGCTGTGAAAAGAAACTGAAGAGGGTTGTACAGGTGAGCTAAGCAGAGCTAAGGTTGCCATGGCCACAAGAGCCACTGCACGGCATGATGGCAAACTTTAGGACGTTATCTCCAGAGAGGTTTGATAAGCAGCTGGCTGCTAAATTAAATCTTCGAGCAACATCATTTCCCTGAAAATCATCAGAATAATGTGTGTGAGAATTCCGGTCGGCAGTACATCACATCAGCGGTATATTACTGGAAAATTATAACGGACTGGAAAGGAGGTCTGGAAGACGAAGTCGGGGGGGAAAAAAAAGTCTGCTTCAACTCTGAAGAAACACAACTGCAATAATCAGATCATGTTTTTTTTTTCCTTTTTAAAGTAACAATGTTTATGCTAAAATAAAATCACATTATCAGACAAAAAACAAAAAAAAAACAGAAGCAAATCTAGGTGTCACACAGCGATTGTGACGCGAGATTCAATGAGTCTAATAAACTGAACAAAGACAGGATATGTTCAATTATATTGTGTACTTTGTGCTCAGTGTTCACAAAAACTACTGAGATACAGATAGATATGGATTTCCTCAGTGGAGATATTTACAACCATGTTTGACTACATTTTTAGTTAACAATAGGTCTTATTCTCACCGTACATCAACACATTTTACTCTTTTCTTCCTAAACTCATCGTTTAATGCAATCATCCCACTGCACATGATTTAAGTTAACTGTCAGACGGCGTCGACACCATGTCTGCGAATCAATACAATTGAACATTAGTTTGCCTTGTGAGCCTTTATCCTGTTTGACAGCATCAAACCTCCTTTCCAGAGGACTGGATTTGTCCAAGGATTACCTCCACAAAGATTCAAAACACCTTCACCGCCACCTGCTGGTGGAACAGACCTTTGTTGTGTCTCCCTTCTCTATTTCTTCTTCTTCCTCATGAAAAGGCTGTGTGAAAAGACTGTGTCTGTTTATGACCTCCGTCGCTGAGCATGTGGGTTTTAAGATGTGATTTACTGTCATTGACTTCTTCCAACAAACACACACACAAACACACGGGCCACTTCAGCCACTTCAGTCAACTTCTTTGGCGGCTGACCTTAAATATCTCCTATTCTGTTTTTGTTCGTGACAGTAACAGCCACTTATTCCTGACTAAACTAAACTAAGATCAAATATGTATAGAAAGTGTCATTTTGTTGAGATGCACGTAGATCTTAGTACAGAACCATCACGGAATATTTTACTGATTTGGATTTAATTTAACAGCTGTAGAATATAATCGGAAATTACAAAGTTCAAAGCTTCCTTGAACCATTTCTAAACTGACAATTCACATACAGATACTCAGAAGATTAATTTTATAATATAATATAATATAATATAATATAATATAATATAATATAATATAATATAATATAATATAATATAATATGACGCGAACTCATGCGCGTCTGTTTACCGACGCATGCGCAGTATTAAATCACTGTATCGCAAATGGTTTCCGGTAATGTTTTTTCAAAAATAATGAATACCAGGCGTTTCCCCAGCATCTCATGCCAGACGCCCTTTCCACTCAGGTGGAATAGTTAAACTATAACATAGATATGTAGTGGTTGAATTATATTTTGTCTAGTTTTCAGAGGATCTTCGTTTCGGTCTTTTTACTCGTTTGTAGTTTTATTTTGGAGCGGAAACCGGTGTTTCCCTCGCTAAACCGGCGCTAGCTTGACGACGCCAAGTGTTGTCAGTTTGGATGAAAACTTCAGTCCTCTGCAGAAAAGCTCAATGGGAAGGCGGACGAGAGCGATGAGACTGGGCTGGAAAGTGCTCTGCTGTAGACTGCAGGGTCCTTCTATTTCTGTCTCTTGTGAAAACTGTAAGTTCACCGACTTTACTACGTAACTTCTTTTGTTTATTGCACAGACGTTTATTGGAACCGCTAACTGCTAGCTTACTGAACTCGGCGTTAAATGTACTTTTAGCTAACACCGTGAACGAATGTGTTCGTTTATTTAACGTAACTGTTTCTTTCCTTTAATATGAGTCCCATTAATGATTTCTTTGAATCGTATCCTCATGTAAACCAGCTCATACAACGCACGGACTTTTTAAAATGTATGTACGTCTAAAATCACAAAATACACTCATACGCTACTAATACATCTCATTCCCGGTCTTATGCAAACAGAAATACGAAAAGATGAAATGTGGAATGTGTCATTAAAACAGACTTTTTATACAGTATGTCTATAGAAACTGATGCCAACATTGTACAGTAAAAGAGTACATGTTATAATCTCGAGAACTAAACATTTCTGATTGATTAACTGCTGTATATAAAATAATCAATGCAGGTATGATGAAACAGTTATTGTCATGGGGGGGTTTGTAACAACATTTTGTCGTTTGGGTTGGTCTATTGTCTCTCTTAGTACATGTACAATAGACATTTATTGCCAACACAAACTTTTGCAGCCTGCTTGGATAAACCTCAGTAGTATACAGTTGTGCAGGAGGGGGAAATAAAACAGAACAGCTGCCTCCGGAGGTTGCTGTACGACCTCCTGGCTGCCTCAATGGCTGATGATGTCTGGGCTCCCAGGCTCAAAACTGCAAGCATAACAAAAGGATTTTATGCCGGCAGTACTGTAAACTGGCCATATTTGCACTAGTTGTGTGTCCCGCATGTCCCCGTGCAGCCATATTTGATGTTGAGCACTGAAGTGAACTCACTTTCTCAGGTGATGTGGTTACAAAGTTCATTGAGATTTTTAGCTTTTCTTGATATAATTTGTCTAAAGAGTTGACAAAAGCCTTTCTGTCTCAGAATCCTTTTACCGGGAATTTGCATTCCAAGCATTCTTGACTGTTTCTCCAGAGGTGGTTTATTTGAAAAGCGGAATTGCGTCATTTATCAGTCATATGACCTGTTGGCATACTTGATCTTAATATTAGATTAGAAGTTAGTCATATCACCACAATTAGATGCTTAATTTAATATGTGAGACTCCAGTGTTTCTTTGTAAGTGGAGGTAATTTGATAGTGATGAGAGCGACTCTGCAGCTCTGTGAGTTTCTGGTTTAGTGCTGTTAGGTCGGTTAGTTGTGGCATTGTTACAAACTGGGAGGAAGACATTTCTCCTGAATGCTGCAGGAAACGCATCCTGACCGGACCACACAAGGGTCTTCCTGTGTATGGAGATGCTATGTCTTAATCCTGTTGATGGTTTCATCCATTTTACTTTGTTGTGTTTGAGTCATCTCCAGAGTCTGGGCTTATCGCAGCAGCTCAACGATTATATTTTCAACATGGCTGCTATTTCATACATAGAAAGGGGAAGCTTCTGTGCTAAGACCTTGATAAAGAAAGAAGCGAGAGCTTGTTTTTCTTGGCTCGCCACGGACTCTCAGTCAGTTTCTCCGTCGTCCCCTTTTTTCCACTCCAATGACTTCTGGCTATGATGGAGTTGGGGGCCACGTGGAAAAACTGTAATGACATGGGATCAGCGTTGCAGAGCTAGCATGTGAGTCTGTGCAACACAAAGACTTGTTTGTGCAGTGTGTCAGTGTGGCCGCCGCTGCAGTGAGAACTAACGCGCCGGTTTGAAGTCTGGCGCTTCTGTCAGCCAGGCTGACCTCACTGCAGCTCGGGCTAAAAAAGTCCACTGGACCTTCTCAGAGCCAAATGTCAACAAAGGCCAGGTGATTGACTGGATGTTGGAGTTTCTGTTTGACAGACTTCCAGGAGTCCATGTCCCAATTAATGGCAAGTAGATCAGCTGGTTTCTCACTTTCCATGTATAAAGGCCGGTTATTAGCATTAATGTGACCTTGAAGTTAGCGTGTGTACATTTAGTCACAGATATTGCAGTGCTTCGTTGGGAAATAGGCATTATTTAAACAAATAGGGGGCCCCAGATTGAGCCTTGCAGGACACCTTAACGTCTTAGGATGTTTGCCAGAATGTAAGGTTCAATTGCTACTCACTCATTTAACTGTACTAAAGCAACTAGTTGATACTGCTGCTATTGTTGCTTAGGCCATAAAATTGGAAACCTCACATCTGCACCACAGCTGGAACGGGGTCAGTGGACCGTGGGTGTTTCAAGGCACCAGCGGAGGCGTGTACTTCAGTGATTCTGAGAGTAGGGGCAAGTATAGTTCCAGCCTATTTTCTTTTCAAATGCAATATGCAACCCCCCGAAACACACACTCACTCTCCATCTGGTTGAAGTTAAAATGGACACGTTAACGTCAATGGCACGCTGTGATATGGTCTATGAAAACTGTCAGTCAGGGTTTATTCAGAATATGACTGAGAGATTAGAAAAATCAATGTGGAAAAAAGTCTGAAGTAACAATGTATCGTTGTTCGGTGGGTTTTCCACCACACAGTCTGCTTGGTGAGTCTCATGAGAGGTTATTGGACATAAATTACCTTGTGAATGAGTTCACAGTGTAGAATCCTGTTCATTTGTCTATGATTATTGGTCCCTTCACTCTGAAGATAATCTCAAGGTTTGTTTTTCATTACATTAGTCACCAGGTGTTTATTTTGTGGGACAATAAGGAAGTTTCTAGTTTTGACCTGAGTGGAGCTCTCCCAGGATTTATTGCGAAGGGAAAAAGGTCGCATAGGTCAGCGGAGATGTCGGTACCAGGCCTCAGTGTTTGGTTTTCCTAAGAGCTAACCTGCCCAGGAATGTGCGTAGTCTTCACTCCTACACTGAAGTTATCAATCATCATTACCGACACGTCCTCACAGATGGACTCTCGTCTTCCTCTGGAGACGTTTTTTCTGTTATTTACATCTTACTTTCAGTTGTTTGATTTTAAAAGAACATCTGGTGGTAGCAGCAGCCTCCAGAGCGTCTCTCCAGCGTGTGGCTGCTGACAGGCCCTGGGACATCAGTATGGGATCGTGTTCCAGACGTTGGTTTGAAGTCATGTCCAACTTGGCTGCATTCCTGTCTGGAGCAACAAACATCTTTGCATCACACTGTCGCTGCCTCGACGGTTCCCTTTATCCCTTTCACCTCGAGACGAGGCTGTGCCCTAACTGGTCCTAAAGCCTCACAATCTGATTTCAGCCCTTTAAGGCTCGAAATGCACCTAATATGTATCTGAAAGATAATGAAAGAAAATCTCACTGCTCAACCTTATCATTCATCATATTTGGTGGATCGAATTTAAAACACGTGTCATTGGCCTGCAATAAGAAAAGTAATAAGAAACTGCAATCACCTTTCAAACATAATTGATATCATAATCCATCATAGACAGACTCGCTTGACGGCGGAAACGCCAGCGTGTCCTGGTTTTGTCCCTGTGAGCCGTTGATGTATGTTTATAAAGTTGAATATGGGGACATACAGACTGCAAAGTGGGCTCAAGCACGACGGTGCAACCAGCGTGATAATCCGGGACACAGCCGCAAACTGAAACCGAGCCAAGTCGATTGCAGTTTGGAATCGAAGCTGACCTTTCCTTATCTGGGGAATGACCAGACTGTTTCCAGCCACATGACCGACACGAGATTGTAATGAAAGCTCTTGTCTCCCTGTTTGTGCAGGAAATTGACTGTGTATCAAATTCATATGTGAGCAGTTGAACTCTGTGATTTCATCTGAAACTGAAAACATCAGGTTTGTCGTCGCTTATCAGACGACAGCAGAGACCTAAGAAGTCCGGTTTTCCTCCTTGTGCAGTTTGTTGTTCTCAGCATCCACCAGGGAGAGAGAGAAAACACTTGTAGCCATGACAAAAGAGCCAATGCTGGAGGGGCCTGAGGTTTGTCCCCGGGGGGGTTTGGGGGTGGTGGTGAAAACACCAGCTGACCAAATAGAACTTCCACCCTGGTGAGAGGCTGTACTGTGACGGAAATGATACCTGCTGAGAATGATGCTTTTGGAGGACGATGTGCACTTGTGGCTCTTGACCGCAGCACATGTGGTAACTACAGTGTCATGTGACGACAGGGTGTTTGGGATATCGTGGGAGTTTATCACATGTGGTTGTTGTCTGCGGTTCGATTTGCTTCAGATTCACAGAAATGGAGCACACAGGGACTGGTTGTTTGATTCAGCAGTGTTCCGAAGCAGACCCCTCATAGTACGACCATCGGTTTAATTACTCCCTAAATGCCCACGTTTTGACACTGTGACCCCCAGAGGGAGGAAATGAAGTAAGCCTGCAGCCCCCCCAGCCGTGAGCCCTCTGAACAAACAGTCACTGTTCAGGTTAGTGCCGGCGGCGCTTTCTGCCCAAACACTTCTGTCTTCAGCCCTGTCGGAGCTGGTAAGTCGTCACCATGTGATGAATGTTTGAATTCAGCGATCACGGGGACGTTCAACTGTGTTCTGGGCGTTTGAGATGCCTGTCCCGAAGGGCCCGAGACCCCTGGGAGAATAGTGCCGTTATCCCTGACAGCAGGTTTTCCAGCAGAGCTCGTGACTGTGCGGTGGCAGGAAATGTGGCGTGCTGCCGACTGGAGAAGGAGAAGTCTTGACTCGCGTTCTTCAAACATGACCCCCCCCCTCCTCCGTTTCTCACTCACGGGGTCCTGTGTTTTCAGAGTCATCGAGCAGAGGATGATGTCGGACGCCAGTGAGATGTTGGCCGCAGCGCTGGAGCAAATGGACGGGATCATAGCAGGTAACCGCCGCTCTTTTGTCTCCAGTCTTTGGCCTTCAGCCACATCTGGAAGCCATTGAAATGCACGCTGGGCATGGTCCGTTCAGGGGGGTTGCACAATGTAATCCTCTTTGAATATGTAACGAGATTGGGAAGAACACTGCTAGAAGTGGTGTTCCTTTTAACGGAGACCCTCTCTGCCTTCACTGCAAAAGAAAGTTTCCATGGTCTCTGGCCGAACTAATGCTTCTTCAAGCTCAGTGCGTTTGGAACGCCTGCCTCTTCCTGCAGACGTGTGCCACAGCGCAACGAGCAGAACAGACTTTTCAGTTCCAGAGTCCCCACTTTTCCGCTTATGGGTGTAATTACGGCGCTGACCTTTCCAATGGGAGCAAGGCGACTGATCACGTGACAATCCCAGAGCCCCCTCTTCTTTGCGCCAAAAAACACAGCAGTCATCAAACCCCACTGCTACCGTGGGAAAGCCATGATTTTTTTTTTTTTTTCGTGGCTTTTAATTTTTCTTTTTCCCATCACAGTTGACAGACGTTTGCTGCTCATCATGGGAACGTCACACACTGGAGTTCAACGCGCTGCTGCTGTTCTTTTCTGCTCAGCATGAGTCGACATTAATGTAACGGAGGAACAAATAACAGTATCAGCAGATTTACAGCTGCGTGTTCGCTGGCTGAAACAATTGAATGTCAGATTTAAAAGCTTTATTGAATGAAGTGGATTGGAACTGATAAATGTCACATGCTTCTGTCATCTTCAAAACAAATTAAGTGCTTCAAATCGGTTTTAACTTTTTTTTTTTTTTCTCGAAACATCATCTTGTGATGTGATTACAGCGTCCCTGGCGTAAGTCTACATGTTTACGTATTAGTTAACCACATATCTGCGTGGTTGTGTCACCGAAGCGGGCTCATAAACAATTTCCAGAACTTGGTCTGCGGACACGGTGATCGTAGAAGCGTGTAAACGTAAATGATGTTCTGTATTTATACAGGCCGTTTAGTCATGAACACATTTGTTGTCATTACCATATTTAGTGTTCCTGCTCGGTGTGAAACAAACTCCTTCTCTCCCCCAGGCTCCAAAGCCATGGACTACTCCAACGGGCTGTTTGACTGCCAGTCGCCCACCTCACCTTTCCTGGGGGGCTTCAGGGTGCTGCACCTGCTTGAGGACCTGCGGGCGGCGCTGGAGCTCATGGACAACGAGGAGAGGGACAACCTGCGGTGTCAGATTCCTGATTCCACCGCAGAGGGGCTGGCAGAGTGGCTGCATGGTCGCATGGTAAGACCCCCCCCCCCATGACAAACTGCGTTCTCCAAACTCACACTGCATCTTCTGACATGATGTCATTTCTCCATGTGAGCGATCTCAGCGATTCAATTTTCAACAACACTTGACCCTCACATGTTTCTCGAAACTCAATTTGTGACTCAGAGCTCTTTCTTCAAGGGAAACCATGTGAGCCATTGTCAGGGATGTTATAGGGTTATACACTTGGGCTGTTCAGCCTTTGGAGAACCGACAGTCTGCCCGACCCCCCCTCGTTTTTTTGAGCGGTCTTCCTCAAATTCGCAAACAATTTACAGTCTATTCAGTTCTTGCAGACGTCCCAAATGCACATGCACGGTTTGTCGTTTCAGACCAACGGCCACGGCTCCGAGGCGGTCAACCAAGAACGCCTGTCCCGACTGGAGAGCGACAAAGAGTGTCTCATCCTTCAGGTGTGTGAGTCACCCCCTCCCATCGTCAGCGTCCGTTTCCCCTCAACCAGCTGAGATAGTGCCAGGGGATGTCACCTTTGAAAATCTGTGACCGAACAGATTCAATAGTCTATGCTGCATGTTTTATCTGTAACATTTTATATGGTTTTGTGATCCTGAGAGGCGCCTTTCAATTAAAATGTCTTTATTTGTAACGGATTTTAAGAGGATCATGTTGCTTTCTACTCTACAGAGTAATGATTTGTCTCTGTTGTTTCAGGTGAGCGTTCTGACAGACCAGGTGGAGGTTCAAGGTGAGAAGATTCGGGACCTGGACAAATGTCTCGAGCACCATCGGGAGAAACTGAATGCTACTGAGGAGCTGCTTCAGAAGGTGGGCTCTGGTGTGTGTGTGTGTGTGTGTGTGATCCGAGTCAGCGTTCCAGGGTTCACCGCGCGTCGCGTTCCACAGGAACTGTTGAGCCGGTCGGCGCTGGAGACCCAGAAGCTGGAGCTGATGACGGAGGTGTCCAGTCTGAAGCTGAAGCTGACGTCTGTGGAGCGAGATCACAGAGACAGTGAGGTAGGCGCTGTGAACGGGATCAGAGAGGCTGTTTTTGTCCCGACGTGTGACTCCCGAGTCCTGGCAGACGCCCAGTCATTGTTTGAACGTCGCAAAGGTCCGTCTCACTCGGCCGGACGACGGTCAGATCTGTCATGTGCTTTTGGGGGGGGTGGAGGGGGGGTGGTGGTAACAAAAGAAGCTTAAACACCATTTATGCTCCAGCAGCTGTTTCCTGCCAGAGCCCCCGTCAGCCTCCCCCCACCCCCACTGCACCCTAACCCCTTCTCCGCTCCGCTCTCCCTTTCTGACGCTCTGGGAAAGTTCAAGTTTCCACACACTGCGGGGAAAATGATGCGGTGTTTCCAGTCGAAGCTGGAGGAAAGTCGATTAGTCTGTTTTGTGCCCGTAATGCCCCGTCAGAGCGGACATCACGTACTGCTGGAAGCTCCAGAAACCTGACCGCACACGTCGGGAG
>JBBMJM010122765.1:0-13844 GCA_037832705.1 Centriscus cristatus
GTGTGCGTGCGTGTGTGTGATTGGCTGCAGGCTCCCTGTGCAGTCCAGTTCTCCACAGATGGACACACAGCAGGACTATTAGAAGCTGAGAAATGTAAGACAGGAAAAGGAAACCAAATCAATGTAATGTGAGGAGGACGAGGTGTCTGATTTAAAGCTGCTCAGGCTGTTCCTCAACTGACTGACTATTCATCCCTTTTTAATCCCTGTTGATGGGTGGGCTGGGGCGTCGTAACCCAAAGCAGAGGGGGTAAAGGAGAGAGGGAGGGGGTCCGGAAAAGAAAAACAAGCAAAAAGAAGCAAAACCTCTCTGGATATCTTTCTCCTGTGCACAGAAAGATGGACACCGGGGAGGACGGGAGAAAACATTTGAATGAGGGAACTGTACATGAACGATAGAGCGAGCGAGCGAGCGAGCGAGGGAGGGAGAGAGAGAGAGTGCTGCGCTGCAGTAGCATCCCACAGCAGACGGCGGAGGACTGCCAGTGTGTGTGACTGCACTGCTGAAGAGGAGCGGGAGGCAGAGGGGGAGCTCGCTCTCAGACCTTTGCAGGGTAGAGGAACACACGGGAGCATCAGGTAGAAAAGTCCCAGTGCCGTAGGATCTGGACGGGCCCACGCCACCCAAACCCCCACCAACGACATGGCGCAGGCGGCCAAACACCTTCGCAAAAACAAGGATTTAGAAGCCCAGGCTGAGCAGGAGCGCAAAGAGAAAGAGGAGGAGAAGGTCAAGAAGCGAAGCCGCTCACGGGATAAAAAGCGCAAGGTACTGGAATTCTTCCCAGGTGGGGTAGTCAGGGTTGGGTTAGCGGGGAGGAGGGGGTGGGGGTGGGGGGGCGAGACGCCCCCCCCCCTCCTTTTTGTCTCATGCCAACTCTTGGTCAGGGGTTCCGCGGCACACATGGAAACCCAGTCCTGTTGTGTTTCTACTGTGTGTACACATGTATGTGGTGTGCATACAGACAAACGGTGGGGAAACGGTGCGACACGCTGCATGCTCCCCTACTCCCGTCAGCTGCTTTCTGCCTGCTTTATGGACTGCCCCGTCCAAAGCGTCTGATAAGGCAGCGTCTCTACCTCTCACTGTGTCTCTGTCCCTCTCCACATCTCTGTCTCGTCCCCTTGTTTTCACTGCAGTGTGGTGAAATGTCACTACAGCACCAATCATCCACGAGGACCGAGAGCTCGCCTGTGTTTGCAACAGTCTGGTCGTTTCCTTGCTTCTCTCCTACGTGCAGCTTCGGTCTGTCTGAGGAGTTGGCGATAAACAGCAAGTCTCCGGCTGCCGGAGCGTTTGACGACAGCTGCAGCAGAGTTTCTGTTGTTCCTCTGGCTCGTCACATTCCACTCACTGATGAAAATGAGTCATCCTCAGGTCGGGCTGTTGTGTATTGGTGGCAAATTGGTCCTCAGCAGTGAAGTGTGTCCAGCTGCCCTGTGAGTCCGCACTGTGCCAAGCTGGCTGTAAACCAATATGATGCTGATGCGGTGGAGAACCAGTGCAGCTCCTCCACTTTGTGACGGAGAGGGGAGGCTCGAATGAGGACTTAGTGTTGGAAACAAAATCTCAGGAGCTATGATACGTGTACATCCACCTGCGTTAGATGGTTCTCTGTGGCTGTCAGCCCCTGTTTTTGGTTTCCTGTCTATGGTGGGTGGGGGTGACTGCACTTAGTCCTTTCATCAGAGACACCTGCTCGATGTGAGTGAACAACCGAGGTTCCTCAAACTACCCCTTTGATGAGGAGCGTGAAAGCCATTGCAGTGTGACTTGTGCATGCGTGTGCAATATGTGCATGTGTTTGTCATCCTGAGACCCAAGCGGGGAGAGTGTGCAGCTCTGCCAGTACGGATGAGGAAGGATGAGGTTTCTGGTCAGGCGGCTAATGCAGCACAACTTTGACTGAAAGTGTATTGTTTCCGAGGATCCCATATCACTTACGTAACCATGCAGCTTAAGTATCTCAAATAAGCTTCCTGACTCCCCTCCAGCTCCCCTCCCACCCTCCCACCCTCTCTTCCGTTTTTTTAGCGCCGGCTTACAGCCAATCCTGGTGTCTGGAGTGGATTTTAATACAGGGGGTGGAGGTGGGGGGGGGTTCTCTCTTTATGATTCTTGTTCTATAGCAGCACCTTGGCTTCATGGTGTCGGTTCAGTATGAACCAGCACAGGGTCGTCGCCGTGCAGTGGATACTGTTGTCTGATTCCTCTTATTGCTGAGTGAACGAGACCAGTCAGCAGCTGAAGCTCCTGAAGCGTTTACCGAGCAATGATGCACAGGTTTTTCTGTCAGTTGAGATGAACTAAAAGAAACAAGGAAATGGAGCTAAAGCCAGTTTTGAGGTTTAATATGGAGGAAACCTTTTGAAGGCCATCTTATTTTTTTGAGAACATATTGACATAGTCATTTTTCCTTGTTGGGTGAACTCCTTCACTGTTCATTACATCCACCAAGGTGGTTTGTCCATCTGAAAAGAACTCACAGTTCTCAGTGGAGGTGAATGAGATTTTCAGGAAACGCTGATCAGGTGTTGGTAGTGTCCATCTGTTGAAGGTGTATCTCCACCATAGCAGCAGTGGACTGTGGTGCAGTGGTTGTCACATGAGGCTGTGGGCAACTTAAAGGTTGAGGATTCGTTTGTATTTATTTTACTATCGGTGCCTTCAGCTGGAAGTAAAGCTCCTGCGTCCTCTGTGCACCAGTTGTTGGTAGCGTCAGTATGTGATCATTATTCGGTGAGCCCCGAGGTGTTGTACACAGCCAATAGTCCCATTCAGTGTTGTTTTTATCTGTGCACGAGAATGGATTTCTCTCTGGTGTCACTGTCATGTCCCCTTTTCATTGGAGGCATCTATGAATTGAACATATTAGTGAGCGTTAACAGGGACGTGGTGACAAATCTCTTTCCATGTTTCCGTTCTACTAACTCAAACCAAAGACGTCGTGTTTGTCTTTGAGCAGGAATACTCAAAGCGTCTCCATAGCTACAAGCAGAACTCACATGAAAACTGTCCAATAGATGACGATATTTACAACTAAATAAACATAGGCTCTGTCTAGTTAAGGTTTTCATGATGCTTGGTAGCAGACAATTGTAAAAGGCGCAATCGAATGGAATAACTATTCTTTGGTATTGTACCTGCCTCCTCCAGTATGTTTTCAATTTTGGAAATGGGTACCAGACACCGTACAGGGTTGATTTTCAAACTCGTTGGAGCAGTGTGGCCCAGTATCTTTTCATGTGTTTGTTATATTAGTTAGTTAGTCCAAGTTCAGTTTATTTAGTTCAACATGTTATAAAACTCAATTTGTTGACACTTGCTCTTCCTGCGTCATTCTTAATTTCAAATAATGCTCCCTGAGATGAATCATTTTTCATCCCACCGTTTGTTTGGTCGTCAAAGACGGCCATGCTGCAGCGAAGGGAATCAGGTGATGCAAGCGAGCAGTCGAGTTGCTCTGGTCTGCATCGGTGTGGTGTTCTGTGGAGGTGTATGTCAGACTACTACTACAGACTACTAGGTGTGTGTACCAGGTTTTAGTAGTTTGTTCAGATGGACACACACACACCCATCTACACACAGACACACATCTCTTGACCCCAGTGAAGGTATTCTGGGCACTGAACGATTATCAGTTAATTCAGGTTTCAGTTTAGTGATTTGACTAAAAGGTCACAACAGTAGTGTGGCACGTACACACACACACACACACACAGCGTTGGAATTTACAGAGACGGCTCAGCTGAGGACTGAGCCATTAGCGGAGCTGACATTCAGACTCATCGATGTCTGGTCAGGATGCTCTGTGTCTACTTTGCAGTGTATTGTTCAGCACTCAGGTTTTGCCGGCCTCATTTGCTGCCAGTCATCAGGCATCTTTACAAATCAGCTGCATTGACTGGCAGGTTCCTTAACAACAACAACAACAACACCAACCCTGATGCAGGACGGTGTAATGAATATGGCTGCCGGTGAATATCGCAATGGTGGAATAATCTAAATTTATATTCATCACACGACAAAGCAGAGGTGGGAACACTGGTTCAGCATTCCAGCGTCGTCTCCATCTGCTTCTTTGCCTCTGCCCTCCAAAATCCTTTGCCCTCCCCAGCATGAAGAGGAGAGCAGACGCAGACCTGTCGATGTCTGCTTCGGATTGACACTCCAATGCCATCTGGGTGTTGATGCTGTGTTGTACATGTACTACTGAGTGTGTGTGTGTGTGTGTGTAGGTTTGGTGCAGTGGATTAGAGGTGCTGCAGCAGTGAGTAGGCCCATCAGAGCCAGCACCTGTCGGTAGATGTGGTCACCTGCATCCTCACAGGGATCCAACTGAATCATTCTTCTACCAGATATGTGGTGTTACTTTTTTTCTGATTAAATACCAGCGTGTTGAAGCTGGAACAGGAAAGTGCCGCAGTGTATTACAAGAGGATTCTGAGAGTGAGATTGCATTTACCCCAGACACACCTTGATAATTTCCAGAAAATACAGTGATTTAGAATTTTTGGTGCACGCACACACGCACACACACACACACACACACACGCACGCTGCAAACAAACACATCTTTGTACCATCTTTTCTACCAAGTAACAGTTCAAAAGGCTTTATGAGATCGGCTCCAGCGCGGCAACCTGTAACCGGAGCAAGTGGGAGATAAAGAATGAATGTTATGGGGTGTCAGTAGTTTGGCAGGGTAAAGACGGACAAAACAAAAAAAACGTTTCGATCAAACAAACATGGTTAAAACATGGTGAGAAGCAAACAGATCATTTTTACTACATCATTAAAACTTTTCCATAGTCCGTACTCGTTGGGGTTCGTGAGAACAACATAATCTCCAAGTCATTTCTGTGTGGGATTGTGTTCCTCCAGCTGAAGGGATGTGAATCTGTTCAGAGAGACACATTGTGAGGACTGTACATCTCATGTCAGTCATGTGGTAGGTTAAGGTGCGCCAAGGTTAGTCAAGTAGTGATTATGGTTATCGCTAACTATTCAGGAGATGTAATGTCCTGGGAAGTGATTGTGTGTGTGTTTGTGGCCCCGAGGAACCCCACCGACAGATGACTCAGCAGGGCCGGTCACGGCACTCACTCATGTTGATGGGGCCGAGGAATGAGCCTCAGTGATTCCAGCTTCAGGCTCTAAGTGCTGCTGGAAGAGGTCGGCCTGGAGCTGCCGCGTACTCTCCTTTAATTAAAGCTGGAATGGAAGGCGCATGTGAGGCCAATTCACCCACCTTTGCCCACACCTCCCCCATCCTCACAGACAAGGGGCGCTTCCAGGCCTTTATTTATGAGTGATTTCAAAGCATACGTCCCTTCTCACCCGTTAATTGATGTTAGAGCGAAACTCTTAAAATAGAAACGACGGATTGAAACGAACAAGAAAGGAAGAAGGAACCAGGCGCTCCCTCTCTGCAGGGCTCCGGCTTTCCCACAACTCCAAAGCCTGGGGATATTTTAAAAATGTTGGATCAGTGATGAAGATGTCTGGCTTAGTTTCGATTCATCCTTTCATTTTTTTTTTTTTTTTTTTCTGGCTGAAAACTCAAGCATTAGCACCTGCCTATTTCATGTTATTATCTGTGTAATGTGAATGCAAGATTTTGATAATCCCCATAAGCCCTTTTATCAGTGTTTTTCATGGCTGATGATTGTAAATGAAGCCAAAGCACTGCAGCATTTTCACCAAAGCATCAGAAACCCTCCAAGAAATATTTGCAACGGCAGCTCGTGGCTTTGCTCGTCCTCCCACTGCACTGCATTATCTATTCATACGAGAGGCAGCACGTGAAATGATGTGTCATATTGAGAGGGGCTTCCTCAGACTTTCCTCCTCCCTCCCTTCATCTTCCTCTCTGCCTCTCTCCTTGGTCAATTGCATTAATCTCTCCTCCCAATTGTTATTCTGATAGTGTGGTTGTTATGCAATGCCCTGAAACGTGAATTGAGAGATCAGGGGTATTGAAATGGATCCTCATCATATCCAAATAAAACAGAGAGGGGATGAGAAAGAGGAAACGTTCGATAACGCCTTCTTAGAGAATGTTGATAGGTCATTGCTGGACAGCTTGTTGTCACAAAGGAAAGCTTTTGGTGAATGTTACCCAACCCAAGCATTTCCCCTTAAGCTGCTCCGTTCTGATCAGAGAGGGGAGTGGAAAGAGGAGGAAGTGAAAATGGGGGCTCAGTGGGGTTTGATGTTCAGGTATTCTGGTTTAATATCCTCGAACTCTGCAGAATTTTCATGTGCAGCCCCTCCACTGCGTTACACTCCTCTGCTTCAAATGCAGAAGATGTAACTATCCCCATTCCCTGTTTCAACACATTGGACATAGAACTAGTCGCCCGGTACAAGTGGAAACATTTCCATCCAATACCAATGCTATTTTATTTATCAGGCTGTTCCACATGGAGACGGAACAATAATCATTTCAAAAAGAAATGTGTGCGTCCACACAAAAACACGTCCCAGTGTATCTGCCCGGCCTGTAAGTGGCGCTGTAACCCAGCCACAGAAATACACCAAAAACAGAGAAGAAGACATGCAGCATGAACCGTATGCAGTGTAAACATACGCACAAAGAAGGAGACTGACCAAAATGCTCAGCAGCTTCTGCAGCAACACTGTGAACCGCCGTTGTGGGTGGGCTTAGCGCACGCAGGTTCAGGGAGAGCTGGAGCTATGACGACATTGTTTCAAGAAAAGACTTTTTGGTCACAGTGGCATCTTCGGGGCCGTTCACTCTGGGACTCTGGGTTTCCAAAACGATTGGATTCAGGCCCAAAGTGCTGGTTCATGTGGATGAAACATCATTTAATTAAACAATAAACCTATGACACTAAGTCTAGAGTCGCCGCCGTGAGGACCTCTTTAATTAGTCCAAACAGCTGTTCACTGTTATACCTGGTACCATTAACGGTACATTTGTTAGGACAAACATAATGATGAGGACAAAATTAGCCCAAATGGGTTTCTATCTAATCATTCCCACTGTGGTGTTCTTGATAATAACAAATAACCTAAGTCACTTAATATAAATAATTATATATATATATCTGTCCTGTCCACTCCACCACAAACTAAATCATTAAAAACAAGAATCAATATCAGCATGTGTATCAATACTATCACCAATTCCCATTCCTGAGAATGAAACGAAATGAGATGAAACAAAATGATTTTTTTTTTTTTTTTTTTTTTTCCCAGATTGTGTGCAAAGTGGACTTGCCAGTGTTTGTGCTCATGATTGTGCACGGTGTTTGGAGGCAGCTAGCCCAGAGGTAGAGTCATGGAGAAGACGAGGAGTGACACAGGGTGACTCCAGGGTGACTCAATAGGCGTTGAGGAGTGTTACCTCACTGATATATGATTCTCATTTCGTCTGCAGGAGGAACCAGGAGCAATCATTTCAATGAAACCCAGTACTGTGCTGCTGGTAACCTCAGTGCACGTTGTCTCCTGAACTCTTTCTTAGCGGAGTGCATTCATTCTTCTGTCAGGTGTCCTCCCGCTTGCATAGCATCATGGGCCTGTGATTAAAAGCCCTCAGATCTCAGACCTTCATCTAAATCCCCGACGTGAGAGGTGATGTCACATTGATTTGATCCTCTTCAGCTCTCATCTCACCTGCATGTACAGCGACGCTCTGGGGAACAATAAATAAATACAAGACAAAGGACAAAAAGAGCCCTCATTCCTTTACCTGCACATGTGGAGACGTGTCCGGTTTCAATAGTTACTCTCTTTTTGAAAGCTAGCTTTGCATTCCTGTGGCTGCAGTCTGCTTAGACAGAGTTACAATCTGAAGACAACGTTAGAAGTATTGAGTCTAATCATATTTAACTGATGTCTTGTCGCTTCAGTCTTAGTAGAGAGGAACATACGAAACATTCCACTCATCATCATCATTGACTGAAACGTCATGCGCACGCAAAGCGTCGAAAGATGAATTGCACATCGTGTTCTCCCAAAAAATAAATACGCCACCATTTGCACATGAGCCTTGTTGTATTATACTCAGCGAGATTTGGATTGTCTGTATAAAGACAGTCATGTGACTGTCAATACAAGGCTCAACAACGCGTCCTTCTGTTCGACCTCAAACCAACGCTAACGGATGAAATAAGTGCATCGACGCTGCCGGTCGTTCTGGTTTGAGCAGCTGTCCTGAGAAGTGCCTACGTGCTGCTAGCACCAAATAAGAGCTTTGCAGTTAATAATGTATATCACTTATTTCTCTGATGGTTGAAACACTCTCATTTTCTTGCTTGAAACGTTTCTATTATTGCTTTCTTCTCTCAGTGTTCTTCGATCACACAACTCATTGTGTGTGTGTGTGTGTGTAGTTTCTTTGTGATGTATGCGTGTGTGTTTGTGCGCTCACACGTTTCTCAAACGCAGACACGTGGGTCGTCTTGTGGTGCAGGATTTACTAGCTGGCTGGTGGGATAGTGGCATCCTCCCTCTAATTGGCTGACCCCAGAGATTTTTTTTTCTCGAGCAGATGCAGAGCCAGGTGCCCACCCCTTTCCCGTTCTCCCTTCCTCCTAGAATCTATTCCTCCTTCCCTCCCATAATCAATTCTGCTGCTACGATATAGACTACAACTCCTTCCTGTTTGCCTTTTCTCTCTCTCTCTCTCTCTCTCTCTATCTCTCTCTCTCTTTCTGCTGCAGTTATTTGCAGCAGCAGCAACGAACACTGCAAGATCAGGGTTTTAGAGCTCACTCACTTCACGCAGCCTCCGAGTTTGTCCGATGGACTCTCGTTTAAAAAAAAAGAAGCAAGACAGATTAAACCAGCAAGTGAAACAGACTAGAAAGGGATGGATTCTTCCTTTTTTTTTTTTTTTTTTTTTTTACTGCTCTGGCATCCTATTGTTTGTCAGTAAAGTGCTTTGCGCTGCACATCTGCCACTGTGCAGTAGATGTGGAACGATCAACTCCAACCGTGGACACCTGATTTACTGAACATACCACGAGTCACATCATGTTTAGTTGCATTTCCATCTGTATTAAATCATTTTGGATCGCAAACTGATAGATGGGAGCATGGTGTGTGTGTGGGGGGGGTGTGGGGGGGCAGCAGTCCTCTGAGACAGTTGCAGTATCTCCTCAGTATCAAGGACAATCTGTGTGAATGCAGCAGCTTACAAGGTCACCCGCACCTCCAACACCATCACATGTGAGCGCACATGCATGTAGACCTGGCACAGGCACGTTGACTGTGAGCCAGCACTTAGTCAGCGCCGTGCTGGCGGCTCTGACAGAGTTGGATGTCGCCACCTAGTGTTAACTCATAGGTGGTTTTAATGATGATATGAGCGCTGACATGATGTCATTTTCTCATTTCTCTGACACTAAGTCAGCATGTTTGGATCTTTTGAGAACATGTGACGTGTTTCTTTCCTCTGTCTGTCATCCCTCTGCCACAGCTGGACCCACAGTCTGGTCCAGTTCTCCCTCCCTCGGAAACCTTGTCTAAATATCCCACCTGAATGGTGTGTATGTTCTTACACACCTCTCCTCATGTGATTTGTTGAATTATTCATTCTTTCACTGACCGGTTTCCAATCCTCACAGTTCTGCATTTGGTCGTCTGTCGTTTGTATTTCTTCATTGGCGTCGTTCAGTAGCCTCCTTTGGCTTCTTTTCACCTCCTGCTTTCCTACACAATCTCCATAGTGGAGCTTCAGGCAATGCGGGACAGTTAGTGAGGTTGTAATGGAGGAAATGTTTGTCAGAGCAAAGAGCACTGTGACTTTGGCTCCCACAGCCCCTCAGGCGCAGACCTGTAATTGCCTTCACAGGGGTGGAACGCTTATGTATCTGACACAAATATGTGAGAGGGCAACAGAGAGGAGGTCCGTCTCTCCTCTTCCTCTTTGTCTTTGACCATATTAGGCCCTCCCCCTCCTTGGTAAAGAAACAAAAAGATAAACAGCAGACACCCTCCGTGACATCATGTCACCCACCAACAAATGCCCAGCTTTGTACATACACTGTCCATATATTTCCTGCCGGTCCGCTCCATCTCCTGTGGCGCTCTGTCCTTGGCCAGGGGGCTGAAGGTCATCACTAAGTGACCTGCGTGAAAGACTTGTTTTTCCATCATTCATCAGTTTTCATTCCCCACATCCCCCGCCGTCCATCCTCCTAGTCACTCTTGCATTAATGTGTCCTGCTGAGCTGACAAAACTCTATTTGAGGTTGGCTTTACTTTGTCCAGCTTTAAGTGAAGTGCATCATTCTGCATGTCAAGGCATGAGGAGGAAATACCTCCCGAACCTGCCAAAAACTCAAAGAAAACAATACAGACAGGAAATTCCCATAACTTGATGGAGTTGCATATTAATATTGTTGTTGTTATGGTTGTTGTTGTTTCCACTATTTTTAATCTGATGGCACCCCGACTTTGGAAACATTATGGTTCCTCATTTGTATGTCCTTTCTGCATTCTAAAACTAAAGATGTCCAAAAGCTCCCTGTCTCGAGCTTAATTAAGAGTCAGTTCATTTCCCAGGTGATCAAACCACAATGTGAATCCAGCTTCCTCTGGCGATACGTTGACAAAAAGACAGGGAGGACGCACTTGACTGAAATGTCTTGATGCTTTGGGGTCTGTTTTTGTCATGGTCAACCTGTGCACGAGGTTTATTTTTATACCTCAGATGCCCGTTTTTACACTCTCTTAGAATCCTTGATCTTCAGCCCTGGTGGTTATGCAATGTGCTTAGGCTCTACGGACTCTGGGTTGAGGTGGATGAGTGAGTGTGAGAATGAGAATGTGGTTCATGTGTTCGGCAAAGCATTCTGCTTCCTGCTTAATCCTTTTGGTTTGGTTTTAGAGGTTGTAATCCAGAATACACTAGATTAGTACAATATCCCAAGACACCTTATAGATATACCTAATCACACACACAAACACTATTTCCCTCTGCCAGATGGATGATCATGAATTTGTGCAGAGGATGAATTCACACATCACAACAGGGATGCGGGATTGATCACATTAGAAATCTTTCTTTCTGTCATGTCACATTAAATATGTCACTATATAAAACTAGCATGGCAAATGGATAGTTTGTCTTCAAAAAATAATTATTAAAAACGTAATTCATCTGATAACATGTCGTTTCTTTAATTCATAATGAGATGGGCTGTTCACAGAGGACAGATTAAGGATGAGCTGGTCACAGCGCCCTCTGCTGGTCGTAGCAGGGTCACGTCTCATTTACATTCAACTTCCCTTTTCCATGGTCAGCAATTGTGCAGATTGACATCACAGCAGGATGTGGTCTTCAGACTGACAGCTGGTTCAAAGATCATCCACAAGACATGGACATGCGCTGACGAGTGTCAGGGGAGAGATGACAGGAAGTGTGACGGATGTGGCACTAGGAACGCGTTCACAAGGTGGGAGGAATCCGATGTGTGTCATGGCTGGGGGGATACACACATTGCCCCAGTTAACAACAACAAGTGACACACACACACACACACACACAAACACTCTGGTCACACCCGCCTCTCCCCCTGATCTAATGCAGCAACACTGTTCTGCAATACCGTTACGCAGAGTCATCAATTATTCATTGAGGGTATCAGCACTTGTTCAGTAATGGACTTGATAGACAGAAACATGGAATTAGAAGATGGGGTAAAAAATGGCCTCAGTTGTTCAAAAACCTCCATAAAACATGACACAAGGTTCCTCTAAGCACAGTGAACCCCAGAGCTAATGGACTCTGAACTGTACACATACAAACGTCAATCTTTCTCATCTCATGTCAGAGCGACATGGGCAGATAAATAACGGTGTATATTACGATTGAGACCTTCTGACCTCACGTAAACGTCACTCTCAGGCTTCACCTGACTCATGATCCCAACACACAGTCACTCCTGTGAATAAACCCCATTGTATTATGTGGGATTCTGGGATGATTTTCCTGTAAAAGATACAGAGGATGAACCCTGATTGCATGATGGCGGCTGCTATTTCAAATATTTGTCGAAGGTAAGCAGGTATTTTAGGACCGACGGGGATTTTGAGCGTCATTCATCCTAGGAGAGTTCAGTAAGCTTCTGTCAGGAGACACAACATGACAGGGAGGGGAGACGGCGTCTCAGGAAACCCTCTCAACGAGAAATCTGTATCTGTAGACTCCCTGTAACGCTCATGAATATGAAGAAGAGAGAGAGAGAGGAACAACCGGAGGGAAGACTTTAGACATGTTTAATGGATGCTTCGGAGGGTTCAGGGGGTACAGGTGTGTGGAACAGCAGGAGGAAGACAACCGACGAGAGAGAATGCCTGGTGGATGGTATTGGAGGAGTATTTGTAATCGCTGTCAGCACAGGACGATTTAAGTGCAGAGCATTGAGCGGCGAGCGTGTGCTCTCTGTCAAAGTGCAGACGGAGATTGGCGGAGGCAGGTCTGGCACGGTGCGGTCCACAGCACTGCAGGGTCATGAATGATTTAACGACAGGCGAGGTGAGCGCCGTCCCCCAGCTCTCAAGATGCTCGCTGGCATCGCTGACCCGAAGGACTTAGTCATTTTCATGACCAAACACAAGTGCTGTATCGATTGTTGAAATCAGCGAGGTTCTCTTTGGATATGATCGTATAAATAAGTGTGCTGGTGTCATAAATTGTAGTGTTTATTTCTCCGAGGGGTGAGTTTCCTACAAAATCAGATGCGTTTTACTCAGTGTTAAATATGATAGTGGAGGTCGAAGGTCAGCCTTGGGTCTGCCTGAGGTTTCTGAGCCTGTCTACACAACGACCCTATTGTGTTTAACGTCTGAAAAATAACCTCAGATCGCCCAATGTGGACAGTACATGAGTGTTTTTATAGTGCTGGTGCATGGATAAGCTGCCTGAGTACATCACTAACCACTTCACTACATGTTTTTTAGCTTCATTCAGTAGCCAAGAGGAACGAAGGAGAGAGGAGGAGCTGGAGACGTAGGTATCGTGTGTCCACTAGGAAATGGTCCTTATGTGTCGATCCATACTTGGCGTGTATGACCTCACATACATCACATGACTTGCAGGCTATGGGTTTGAGAGGTTGGTCGATACGTATTTCAGAGGTGATGTCGGCTCCATCATACAACATGAGACTGTTGGACGTTTGTCAGCAGGTTCATGGTCAAATCACTACCTGCTCACAGGTCATTCTTTGGACACCTTTAGTGAACGATTCCGCCCATGATTGTTTTATTATTAGAAGTCTTTCCCTTCCTGTCCTTCATCCCACACTCCTCCACACAGTGAGCGGGTCAGGTGACGAGGTGCAAGCCTACAGGTGGTGCGTTTAGGGACATCTGTAAATGTCCAATCTACTCAAATTTATTATATTAATATCAGGGGTGGCTGGACAATGGAATGATCACGTAAAGGAAGAAAAAAAGACATACAATATATGAGCTTTATTATAGTCGTGATAATTACACATGGTGAATCCAACATGGTTCAGTCCCTTCGGTAGTGAATCCTGGTCCTCTGCTGGTGTCACAGGTCATTCAGTTGTCATGTGAACAGGATCATTAGACAACTATTGATAGCAGCAGTTTCATTTTCCTTCCAATATTATTTGACTTTTCCAAACAATGGGGACATAGACGATATGGATTCTTACATGAAAAAGGGACATCAAATATTTATGAGCACATGTGGAGCAAATGTCCAGCTGACATCACAAGGGAAGAGGAAAGAGTAAGAGTTTGTTCATATTACTCGTTGTTACATACTACTACTGTGTGTGTGTGTGTGTGTGTGTGTGTGTGTGTGTGTGTGTGTGTGTGTGTGTGTGTGTGT
>JBBMJM010122853.1:0-13828 GCA_037832705.1 Centriscus cristatus
CACAGACAGACGCAGATGTAGAGATGCTCACAACGATGCAGGATGCCCGCATAGACTGAAACTGTTAGACAGCTTCACCTTCAGCTTTTTAATACCAGTCTGAGTCAGCTCAGCACACACAGTTTTTAGAATCTACTGTTCCAAAATAGAAGTCATCTCTATTGTTGACAGACAACTGATCAGTATAATCAGTTTGTTGTGTTGTGTCTCTGCAGCCCCTCCCACCATAAAGGGCCCTGGTGAGACTTCACCGGTGTCGGTGGTGTTGGGTTTCCCCGCAGTTCTGTCCTGTGATGTTGACGGCTCGCCACCGCCCAGCATCACCTGGCTGAAGGACAACCAGCCCATCGTGTCGAGCGCTCAGCTGACGTACACACGCGGTGGACAGGCGCTGCGACTGGGCGCCGCTCAGGGCGACAGCACTGGCCTCTACACCTGCCGGGCCTCCAACGCCGCCGGGACCGCTGCCAGACACTTCTCCCTCAGCGTTCTGGGTACGAGACCTGTGACATGTTCGCATCCAACTCCTGTCTGATCCGACTGTCTCCGATCTGTCTGATTTTCCCGTCCAGTTCCTCCACAGATTGAAGGCGACTCCACCTCCTTGACGTTCGGCAGTCGGGAAGAGAAAGTCCGGATCAACGGGAGTTTGACTCTCTCCTGTCTCGCCAAAGGTTTTCCTGAGCCAAAAGTCACATGGTTCAAAGACGACCAGGTGGGTATCAGTTCAGGAGAAAGTCTATATCAGCCTCTAGTGACCATTGAGAGAAACTACAACTCACCGAAGTGGAACATGTTTTGTCCACCGTTAAAACGTCTACTCACCTGCGATGAAACATTTTAGAGGGAAACTTTATTCAGAGAAACGATATGTTCTAAGTGAACGGTCTATGTTCTATGTTATAAGAAATAGACAGTTCAAAAGAAATAAAAAATAATTCAGACCAAAGACCATGCTAATACAGTGTAAAATATATTTTAGTCTGTTTTTTCACTGCTGTAAACCATTCCCAGTGTTTCCTGATTTGATTATCTTTGTAAGTTTGATTGTCACTGATGTTTTGTGTCTGGTCCAGCTGCTGGCTGAAAACCCTCACGCTGGCATTCAGGACAGTGGATATTTTCTGCACATCGAGAACGCTATGTTGTCCCATGAGGGACAATACACCTGCGTGGTCACAAACTCAGCCGGAGAGGATAAGAGATACTTCCACGTCAGCGTTCAAGGTTGGTTCTTTTCATCGAAAGACACGTATCCCCAGGTTCTCTCCAAGACTTTGTGATCCAGCAGTGTTCTGTTTCCTCTAGTTCCTCCAGTGTTCCACCGTGTGACCAACAGGGAGGCGTCCTGGGGTCTTGGGCCCGAGGACGAGGACGAGCACCATGAGGACGTGGTGGAGAAGCGGGAGGTGGTTCTGGGTCACCCCATCAGTCTGACCTGTGAGAGTAACGCCATCCCGCCGCCAAAACTCCACTGGTTTAAAGACGGACGTAAGCTCCCCGCTGCTGACGGAGCGAGGCTCCAGCCAGGTCGGTCACAACCACAGGGGAAGAAGAACAGCGTGTTATCTCAGCTGAGTCCTAACTCTGTTGTTTCTGTGCGTCCTCTCAGGTGGACAAGTGCTGCAAATCGCCCGTGTGCAGAGAGAAGATGCGGGCAGGTACACCTGTCAGGCCGTCAACGAGGCCGGAGAGGACCGCATGCACTTTGAGCTGGAGGTTCTGGGTAGGAGAAGGTCTGATGAGCTGTAACTAACCTGTGTGCAGTCAAACACACGTAGTTGTTCGGTGTCCTCAGTGTCTCCGGTGATCACGGGGACGTCCCAGGAGTTCCAGGAGGAAATGGGGGCAGTGGTGAATAGCACTGTGGTTCTCCACTGCGACGCCACTGGACACCCGACGCCACACATCTCCTGGCTGAGAGACGGACAAACGGTTCACGCCGACGCACAGCATCTCATCAGCGAGGACGGGACACAGCTGCAGGTGACGAGACGCCGAGGAGGATGGAAAAGTACTTTTACATGGAACCGGTTGTTTCACATGCAACACTAATAATAATACTGCTATTTTATACAATAATGATTTTGTAATTATTAGTACATTGTATTAATCAAAATAAATAACATTGTATTTTTTTCAGGTGTAACTAAAATTGGAACAGAAGTAATGTAATAACATATTGTCTCCAGTGATAACAACAACAACAACAACAACAATAATAATAAACTTTGTTTATATAGCACCTTTCATGCAACTGGTGACATGATCTTGCAATGAACTTACATAACACTGCAGCAGCGCATTATTACCAAAAATTATTTATGCCAAATCTTTTTTGTACATCAACAACTCAGAGCTGCTCACGTGAACGTTTCGCATGAGCATCAGCCACTGAATGAATGTTCTGATCAGAAAGTAACTGTGATCTTCTCCTGCAGCTCCTCAGTGTGCAGGTGTCAGACATGGCGGGGTATCTGTGTGTGGCTGAGAACAAGGTCGGGACGGTGGAGAAGCTCTTCAGTCTGACAGTTCAAGGTCAGTGGGTCTGACCAGCCAGATTCATTTTAATAAAGATTTCCCTAATGTTTTAGTTTATTTTAGTTTATTATTATATTTTGTTTTATTTCATCTATCTCTGAATCTGTTTCTAAATATACTGAGATATTGCTCACTTGGATCCCGTATGTCACATGATGTTATGTCTGGTATATAGTGTCCGTTAATGACAAGTGATGACAATCATCCTCTTCCCGTTCTCTGTCTAGTTCCTCCGAGAATAGTGGGCCATGAGGAGGAAGAGGAGGTTAGCGTCATCGAGGGTCACATGGTCTCGCTGCTGTGTGACGTCCAGTCATACCCTCCCCCTGAGATCACCTGGACCAGAGATGGACAGGTTCTCCAGTTCAGCAGCGGCATCCACATCCTGCCAGGTCACAACTAGGAAACCACAAACACGCAGGATGTTTCAAAACGGTAGAATCCAAGTGACACGCTGCTGTGGTCTGTGACACGCAGGCGGTCAGATGCTGCAGTTGACCCGGGCGACGCTGGAGGATGCAGGACAGTATGTGTGCACAGCCACCAACTCAGCGGGTCAGGACCAGAAGAGTATTGTCCTCCGTGTTTATGGTGAGATCTGCACAGCGTCACATTTGGAAGCACCGTCTCAGTGCTGTGTTGAAGTCCGTCACACACTCTGCAAACCGACAGCCCCGCCCACGCTGGCGCCTCGTCCGGAGACCGAGACGGACTCGGTGACCCCACGGCTCGGCGCCTCTGTCATCCTGCGCTGCCAGGCCCATGGCGTCCCTGAACCGGAGGTCACATGGTACAAGAACGGACTTCAGCTGGCTGCAGGGAATGGACTGGAGATAGAGCACCACCAGCTGGAGATCGAAGGAGTCCAGGTCAGGAAAAGAGCTTGATAACGTTTGGAAACAATAAACACCCCCGTCTGTCTATCTGTCTATCTTTATTTCTCTATGTTTCTTCATATTTATATTTTCTTGCTGCAAATGGTTAAATTACACCACTCGGTTTTATTTGTACTGCATATTTCTGTGAATACACACATGCACACACACACAGAGATTCACTTCTCTTCTCTCAGACGGCGGATGGCGGCACCTACACCTGCAGGGTATCTAACGTGGCCGGGCAGGTCGACAGGACGTTCCGACTGACCGTCTACGGTGAGAACATGTCTTCTGTCTCCACACACTTGTAACTGAATGAGTTCTATTAAAACTCTACGTCTGCAGTTCCGCCCGTCTTGACCCGACCGCTCCCAGAGTCGGTGAACGCCACTCTGGGTTCCCGTGTGTCCCTGCTGTGCGAGGCGTCAGGTGTCCCCGTCCCCAGTGTCTCCTGGCTCAAAGACGGAACAGCTATTGGTGAGAGCAGATTGACCGGAGGGAAAGCCGAGCTGGGTGTGACGGAGCTGTGTTTGCCGGGCAGAGAGCAGCCTGCAGTGGCAGTGGAGCGTCCGAGGGAATCGTCTGGAGCTGGGGCCTCTTACTCTGTCTCACGCCGGGACGTACACGTGTGTGGCCAAGAACAGCGAGGGGCAAACGCAGAAGGATTACAGAGTGACAGTGCACGGTAAACTACGACCGACACACGAACAAGTGGAGGAAGTCTGTGAACAGAACAGTTTGTTGCACAGACCTCTATGTTCCTCAGTGTCTCCTACAATCCTGGACTCGGACCGACCATCTGACGTGAGTGCACCTGTGGGAGAGGAGCTGACGCTGGAGTGCAGAGCAACTGGAACCCCGAAGCCCAACCTCAGCTGGCTGAAAGATGGAGTCACAGTAGAAGGATCAGACACTCGTCACATTGCGTAAGTCCTTCACATGAAACAATGATTATCACTGATAACACAAGTGAGTCAGCATCTCGATTTGTTTCCATAAACTGAAGGTAATTAGACACTAATTGTGACAGATGAGGGTCCAGAGCATTTGTGCTTATTACTGTTTTCCCTCTGTTCAGTAGGTTAATGGAACTGAACATGGTAACTGAACGGAGTGAGTCAGTTTGTGTGTTTGTTAGCGTGTGTGTGACTGTGAGAAAGACGTGGGTTGACGATGATGATAATGACGATAATGATGGTAAAGTGCTTCTGGCTCACAAGTGTGTCGGTTTGAATGTTGCTGAGAGCGGAAACATGGTGCTGAACTCCATTCTGATAATGTGAAAACATGCTGTGTGTTGGACATTTGGCAGCGTGACTCCGGACGGCAGCACACTGATGTTACTGAGGCTGAGTCCAGAGGATTCTGGAACGTACACCTGTTTGGCTGTCAGCCCTGTTGGCCAGGAGAGCAAAATCTACACGCTCCTTGTACTGGGTCAGTTCCAACATTTCTCTCTGTCTTCTTCTTCTTTTCATTATTTTTGTTACTGTTCACATTCACATTTTTTGTATTTGTGTTTTTTTTTTAAACCAGATTTTGATTTGTATGTTTGTCACAGTGCCACCATCCATCTCCGGTGAGACCAGCGTCCCCAGACCGGTGCAGACGACACAGGACAGCGCTGTGACTCTGGAGTGTCACGCTGCAGGAAACCCACCTCCTCAGATCAGCTGGCTGAAGAACGGACACCCTCTGCTCCTCTCCCCTCGCACACGCCTCCACTCGGGTGACACGGTGCTGAGGTCAGTGGGTAGCGTCCACAACCCGCCCAGCGTGGTGGATCTATGAATGAGGCCATACTGACCCGTGTCCTCTTCCTCCCAATCAGGATCTCTCCTGTGCAGCTGTCAGACTCTGGAGTTTACACTTGTGTCGCTCGCAGTCGAGCCGGTCTGGCAGAGCTCAGCTACGATGTCCAGGTCCAAGGTACCATCAGAGCACACTCTGCGTCTGCGTTGAATCCCACCGCTGTGTTTAGGTTTTCTGGTTCTGTGTTTTTCTTTGTCCAGCAACCGAAAATGAGCGGATCTTGTCACGATATCTGTGTCATGTTCTGCTCACAAATCACCTGTAGGATGGTTGTATTTGATGAAAATATTATGTAGTTGTTGTTGTCCGTGTAGGTCCAAGTTGCACCTCCGACGTCGGTACAATAGCGACTTGACTCAGAATTATAAATCTTGCTGTAAACATCATAAACTAAAGTTAGATATGTTCTTCTAAACGTCAGAGATCCTCAAATTGATTTTGACAGATGTGAATGTGTGTTTGCTCGCCAGTGCCCCCGGCGGTGGATCATATAGAACCAGTGGAGCTGGTTACAGTTGTCCAAGGATCGTTGGTGACGTTGACCTGTGAAGCTCACGGCGTTCCTCCTCCAACGTTGACGTGGTTGAAGGATGGCCAGCCGCTGTCTCTGCACAGGAACCTGCTGCTGGACGGACGGGAGACCCGGCTGCAGCTGCCTGATGTGGCTCCGTCAGACGCCGGCCTGTTCAGCTGTGTGGCCAGTAACCAAGCTGGAAGCAGCACCAAGAGCTTTAACCTCACCATCCTCGGTAAGGGATCTGTCATCTAATGCCTTGAACATGGAAACGCTGTACAGCTGATCCAATACGCCGTTGTCCAGAGCCTCCACAGATCTCCAGCTCCAGCTCCCCAGAAGAGCTGATGGTCGCAGTAAACAGTCCGCTGGAGCTGCAGTGCTCCGCGTCGGGGGCTCCGCCTCCCTCCATCAGCTGGCTCAAAGATGGGCGCCCCCTGGAGGGGACTGACATCGTGCAGGAGGACGGACAGTTTGTGAGAATCAGCAAAATTCAGGTGAATTGCAGAAAGAAATAAAATATTTGCAACTGTCCGTGTCATCAGCATGCAGACTCTTCAACACGACAGTGACTGAGCTGTTAATGTGCTCACAGGTGGAGGATGCAGGTCTGTACACCTGTCTGGCCAGCAGCCTCGCCGGGGAGGACGGACGGAACCACTGGGTCCGAGTCCAAGGTAGCCCAGGCTGCGAACGGTTCATCACGGAGGAAACACATGACTTCATCCTCATCCTGGAGCTCATGCAAACAGCTCCGCAAATCCAACGCAGATGTTCACTAATATTTTCCAGCGTCCACTTTGTCAGAGCTTCCTAATACACAATGATTTGTGAGGCTGCATGCAGAGAAGGTCTTCAGGGAGAAGTTCATAGTGCAGAAAAAACAAACACAGCTCCAACAGTACAAACATTAAAACCAAACACTGCAAACACACTTTAAACAGCACCAGCACACTGCAGACAGCACAAACAAACAGCACAATGATGCAAAAGATTCACATTATTCCATTTGTGATGGTTTTCAGTCCCGCCCACCCTCCTGGGCTCCAGTGACGTGAGGACATTGACAGTTCCGGTTAATGGACATGTTACCTTGGAGTGCCTGGCAGACAGTGACCCCCCACCTGAGATCCTGTGGTACAAGGACGAGGTCCAAATGCAGGTACGGCAGCAGCCAAGACGCACTGAGGTGAAGTAAAAACTCCTTTTTCACATGTTTCTCTTGGCTTCTTTCTCTCCCATGTCCGATCAGCTGGGTGGGCGCGTTCAGCGGCTGGCGGGGGGACAGTACCTGGAGATACAGGGAGTCGTGCCTGAGGACAGTGGACAGTACAGCTGTGTGGTCACCAACCTGGCCGGGAGCACCAGCCTCTTCTTCACTGTGGAGATTCTCTGTAAATATCAAACATTTTATTTCAAACATTTAAAATAAAAAACACAATAAAACACAATTGTAATAGGATTGGAAAAAAGGAAACAGAAGTTATAATCAGATATAAAGCAAAATATAATGCAAATAATAATATAATATAATAAATCTATATATTATAATTAATTAATTATAATAAAAATAATACCTATCTTTACAATGTAAAATACAGTGACATTAATGATCCTTGTGCCTCTCTAGCGCCACCGGTGATAAAGGAGAGCGGTGCAGTGGTCACAGCACACGTCGGCCAGGAGGCACTTTTACCTTGTGAGGTTCAGGGTGATTTGTCTCCGACGGTCACATGGAGAAAAGATGGATTCCCCATAATTCAGGATAACAAGAAGTACGTCCTATTTTCCTATTTGTTCTTTTATCTGCTGCGATCGTTGCTCCACTCTGAGGGGATGGCGTGTTGGGAGTTTCTCATGAAGCGAGCTCTGCTTCCTTCAGGTACACCGTCGTAGCGGAAGGCTCGCTGCACATTCACGGGACCCAGCTGAGTGACGCTGGGCGCTACTACTGCACCGCGTCCAACCAGGCGGGCTCAGATCACAGAGCAATGGATCTACGGGTGTTTGGTGAGTAAAGCAAAAGGCCTGAAACAAACATTTCCTGTTTCACTTGGAGCTAAATGTGAACTTCTGTCCTGTGTTCCTTCAGTGGGCCCTTCCATCAGTCCCGGTCCGTTCAACTTGACAGTCACCACGGGACTAAGGTCCGTCCTGAGCTGTGAGACGTCAGGGGTCCCTCCACCGAGAGTCACCTGGAAAAGAAACGGCTCGCCGCTTGCTGTAGTGCAGCAGCCTGGTGCATATAGGTCAAGATGAAGCCTCATGCGATTGAAATGTTCATACGATGAAAACACACTGACGCCGCTGTGCGTGTGTCCAGGTTACTGTCCTCCGGGTCCCTAGTCCTCCTGTCCCCATCCAATGAAGACGAAGGATACTTTGAGTGCACTGCCGTGAACGAAGTTGGAGAGGAACGCAGGGTCATTGAGGTCAACCTGCAGGGTAGGAATTTGGAGATAAGATAAGATACAAGATAAAACAGGATGTTCCACTTGTAAAGGTTCTACTGGAGGATTGACTATATATGGAGAAAATGAAATATAAAGTACAAAATGTTTTAAAATAATATGAGAATATATTCTTGCATTTTATTAAATTTGAATACAAGAAAATAAAGGTGCATTTGTACAAATACAATATTTTAAAATGATTTTATTCAAATGTCGTTGTTCCTTTAGTCCCACCATCCATTGAAGATGACGTCACCACAATCACGGCTGTGAAAATGTCTCCTGTGGTGTTTCCCTGTCATGTGCACGGACGTCCTCCGCCCACCGTCACCTGGACAAAAGGTGGCGCAGCACTGGGGTCCAGAGCAGGAAGTTATCGTGTTCTTCCAACGGGTACGTCAACGGGCAACAACCTCTTCATCAAGCATGACGGTGACAAACGTGTGTTTTTCCACGCAGGAGTGTTGGAGATAACGGCGGCGTTGCCGAGTCACGCAGGCAGATACACGTGTTCTGCCCGCAACCCGTCCGGAGTGGCTCACAAACACATTTCGCTCACTGTGCAAGGTGGGTTGTGATTGGCCGGCTGCAAAGCTGCCTGAGACTTAATGTGTGTGTGTGTATCTATGCCATCAGAGCCCCCTGAGATCCAGCCTATGGCAGAGGAGGTACAAGTGGTGTTGCATCATGGGACCGTTCTCCCCTGTGAGGTTCGTGGACTCCCTCGGCCGTCGGTCACTTGGCAGAGAGAGGGCGTCCCCGTCGCAGCAGGTGACAGCAGAGAGACAAGTCACTCCCTCTGTGTCAGACTACAGACGTTTTCATCCCGAGCTCAACGTGTTCCACAGGTCACAGACTCGCCGTGCTCTCAAACGGCGCCCTGAAGTTTTCCCGCGTGACACTGGGTGATGCTGGGACGTACCAGTGCCTCGCGAAGAATGACGCTGGCGTGGCTGTCGGCCAAACTAAACTGGTCCTGCAAGGTAATGAGGACAAACGCAGCGAAACACCACACAGGTCCAGTGTTCCAACAAGTTCAGTGTGTTAAACCTGAGTATTTTGTGATTTTACTGTTTAATTAAATTCCAATTCAATTGTATTAAATGTTGTTAATAATATAATAAAATAATAATGAATAGTAATTCAAACCTGCTTTGTGACACTGAGTCCTCAGTGTTGATATTCCAGCCTCTGACCTCCCTTTGACCCTTTTTTGTTTTTGAAGTTCTTTTTCATTTCACACATTCGGACGGCTCAGCTGGTGGGGTCACAGTGGATCCCTGGTGTATGGTCCCTACATAATTCACACTATCAAACCAGGACACAGTGAATATTTAGTCACAGCGAAACCTTCTCCTCAACTCATGTCCTGTTGTTCTCACAGACACTTTGAGCATTTATTTACATGCGTTGTGTGTGTGCGTGTCCTCAGTCCCTCCGGTGCTCAGCGTCCCCCGTCTGGACCACACCGCTGTGTTGGGCCGAGCTGTCAGCCTGGTGTGCGCCGCTGACGGGCAGCCGCAGCCGGAGGTGACCTGGCACAAGGAGCGGAGGCCCGTGGTCGACAGCGCTCATGTGCACATCTTCTCCAACGGGACTCTGACAATAAGCTCCAGCCAGCGCGGTGACGCCGGCGTGTACACGTGTACGGCCAAGAACCTGGCAGGCAGAGTCAGTCAGGACATGAGACTGGTTGTTCATGGTGAGCTTGAGCTTGAGCTTCGGACGGGGACGGACTGGAGCGCGCTCGTTCATCATAAAAACTCTGCGTTTCAGTTCCACCAATGATTCCTCCTGGACAGACGGAGCTGTCGGTCATTCAGGGCTTTCAGGCGCTGCTGCCCTGTGCGGCTCAGGGTTCACCAGACCCCAGGGTGTCATGGGAGAAGGACGGCGCCGTGGTTCCGACACTTCCAGGGAAATTTACCGTGCTGCGATCAGGAGAGCTGATCATCGAGAGAGCTGAGGTGATGTCACGTTCTTGTCTGTGTTCAGTCTCCGTCAGAAACACGTCTGACTGTTCCGTCGTCTCGCAGCTGGGAGATGCCGGTGTGTTCACGTGCGTCGCCACGAACGCAGCTGGTTCTGTGAGACAAGACACGCGTCTGTCCATCAACATGAGGCCCGTGTTCAAAGAGCTGCCCGCCGACGTCACGCTCAACAAAGGCCAGAGCCTGGTGCTGTCCTGCCACGCTCAGGGGACACCACAGCCGCTCATCTCCTGGACCGCCAACAACCAGCCCTACACAGGTAGCAGCCCGCTGTTCGATGAACTCGTCATTTACTGAAACACATGCAACCGGAGAGTAACGGGGCATATTGATTAAGAACTTTAAGAACATCAGCATCATTTTTCTATAACTTTACATTATAAGGTTCCACTATTTTCAAAAATATATTCATAAATGTTGTCAATACATATGTACTTCATGATAACAAAATAAAACATAAATTATAGATATCGTTCATGGAATACATTGCAGGTGCCACTGTGGACGAGGCTGGGAGGAGCACAGTGGTTGTCGACAACGTTACGGTGGGTGACGCTGGAACGTATGTGTGTGTGGCGGAGAACAGCGTGGGCTCCATCAGAGCTCTGGCGTTTGTCCGCGTCAGAGGTGAGTTCGTTTGTTCAGAGTCAGTCCGAGCTGAGTCATCTGTCCCTTTTGCTCCATCAACATCACTCTGTGACTTCCAGAGCCTCCGGTGTTGAAAGGTGAAGCCCACACGACACAGACGGTTGTCCAGGGCGGCACCGCTGTGCTCGACTGTCCCATCCACGGCGACCCCATGCCCGCCCTTCGCTGGCTGCGCAACTCAAAGACACTTCTTCGGTCTCTGCAGATGCAGCAACTTCTGAACGGTTCTTTGGTCATTTACAGCGTCACGGTAAATGCATTCCTTCGTTTCCCTCACGTCACAGACAACATTTTTATTCCCATTCTTCCTTCAGCAAAACGCAGAAGTGTAAAGAGACAGAGACGCTCAGAGACAGTTGACTGTTCTTCCTACAGAATGCGAATTTCCCTCCTTGTGCTCCAGAAACATCCATCATGATGGAGAGTTGGATCAACTTTGAACTGCCCTTTGGCAAATGTCAGATTTTTGTTATTGTGTCTTTGTTTTATAGTACAAATATTTGTTATGTGCTCTGAGTGTTTGTGACGTGTTTGATCCTCAGGCTGCAGATGAAGGAGATTACCAGTGTGTGGCTGAGAGCGAAGCCGGAAACGCTGAGAGGACCATTTCCCTCAAAGTTCAGGGTGAGTTCTGTGTTTATGTTCAGTCCAATTCTCTTCCAGTTGGACGCGTCCAACGTTCCTCTAGCGGTCAGAGACCTGGTCTCCAGACGCCTTCACTGAGTCATGTCTTTGGATTAACTTTGATCAGTGTTCTTTTCCCGATCTCAGGAAACACGTCATGGACAAATAAACTTGTTGGATAAATACCAAGGATTCACTAACAAACCCACTGTGGTCTGGAAATACAACACTCATTCATGACATCATGCATCAGACACAAACACATGAGGTCGCACGGAGAAAAAGAACCTTCCTTCCTCATTGGTAATTCATCCTCCACACCAGCAAGTGGCGATGCGTTGCACTTCCACGCTGAACCAAAATTACATCTGCTGACCAATCGCATGTCACATGACGCAATCTGTTCTGCCGCTGTGCTGGATGAGCTGTGGCCTGACAACTGGCCACGTTTATATGTTATTGCTGAGTTTAACAGTTACGATGGGCCAAGAAGTTCAAACCAACTTTAATGGTCGGAGCTTCTTATACACTGTATGTGTCATTCTTTTCCACAAATCTATCAAACTAGAAACACAAAGGGCTTTCAGCCTTTCTGTGGCATGTAAATCATGTCTCCCGTTTCCTCAGTCAATGGAGGGTTCTCCACCTGGGGGGACTGGGGACCCTGCAGCAGTACCTGTGGACATGGGCTCCAGGAGCGAGCTCGGCTGTGTAACAACCCAGAACCCGCTAATGGCGGACGAACCTGCAGTGGTCCCAGTACCAGCTCCAGGACGTGTCAGGCTGGACTTTGTCCTGGTAGGATGGTCGGGGTCCAACTGTCACTTGCCATGTTCACTGTCTGTTCATCAGTGTGTGTAAGTCACTGTTTGTGTGTGTGGAAGGCGAGACCCCTCGCAGGACACGCGGCAGCCTCATCGGCATGGTGAATGAGCGGGAGTTTGGTGTGTCCTTCCTGGAGGCAAACATCACGGACAACACAGAGGACGCCAGCAGCTCCCTGCATGCGCGTCTGGACAACATCCCCCCCAGCGTGGGTGAGTGCCTACTGGTCGGATCTTCAGAGTCATGTTTCATAGAGTCACAAAGGTGAACTGGCGAGTTCTAATATCACATCTGTTACCACGGCGATGTGACTGGTGCCGTAGGTCCTTTGCTACGGGTGCTGGTGTCTGTGTTTGCTCCCGTCTACTGGACCACGGTGCTGCAGAGCGGAGCGGCCAGGAACGGCTTCTCCTTCACTCAGGGTCACTTCAGGCAGGAGTCTCAGCTGGAGTTTGACACCGGTAAGTCTGGTCTCAGATCAGTGAGAGCACTTTGATCATGTGATACTGGACGCCTTTAATTTGAAGGAACGACCATCTGCAGAATCACTGAAATGTACAAACTGTATTGGATACAGATTTCCACATAAACCATGAATGCAGTTTACAAAACAACCAGCAGGTGGCATCAGTAACCTGCTACTCCTACTGTCTGTAATGTTTCCAAACAGGTGAGATCCTTCGTCTGACCCATGTGGCCAGAGGTGTGGATGCTGAGGGGGTTTTACTTCTGGACATTGTCATTAATGGACATGTTCCGCCGTCGTTGTCCACGTCTCACCTGACCCTGCAGGTCTGTTTCAGCCGGGATTGCAGTGACTTTTATGCATCGATCTCTCCAGATGCTTTGAATCCTGCTCTTTGTATCCTGTAGGACTTTGACGAGTCATACGTGCAGACAGGCAAGGGTCAGCTGTACTCGTGGTCGTCTCAGACCCACCAGAGGGGGGGGGGGCCCGTGGTGCTGCGCTGTAACCACACTGTTATTTACGAGGGCCAGGAGAGGCGCCAGGGTCCTTTGCTGCAGCTTCTGAAGGTTTCTGGGATGAGGAGTGTGTACAATATGTTCACGCTCACGGTGGACTTCCACATCACCGCCAGCCTTCTCGTGCCAGGTCTGAGCAGACACATGTCAAACACGTACATGTTTGAGGAGCTCGCACTGAACCTCTCTGTTTGCAGATGCTTACAGAGAAACGTGCCCTAAAGGGTTCGTCCTTGACGCGGCCTCCTACTGCTCTGGTATGCTGCTTTCCTATTTTTTTTTTTTTTTTCCCGTCCTCGTTTATTGTCAGTCAACATGAATCTTTTACTCGTTGTCGCTGCAGCGGTTTATTACTGTGATTAAATGTTGTTATTAGATCAAGACGAATGTCTGCAGTCGCCCTGCTCGCACTCCTGCAACAACATCATGGGGGGATTTTCCTGTAACTGTCCATCTGGCTTCACCATCTCCATGGAGACCAACACATGCCAAGGTGAGACACACACACACACACACACACACACACACACACACACACACACACACACACACACACAC